>JAPMOR010062800.1:257112-284729 GCA_026543865.1 Argiope aurantia | reverse complement strand
AATCGTTACAAACTTGAAATAGGTCAAGTTTAATGAAATTGTTTTAATAAATTAAGAATTTAGGGATAAAATAAATAATTCAATAATCAAGTTGCCTTGTATTTATCTGGAAGTAATTATAAAATAATATATGGTTATATAAGTATGTTTAGATCTGATTAACCCAGAAGTTTCACAAAAAAATCTCTTTTGCATAAAATGAAATGATACCCTCTGTATTCACGTAATAGGTTATTTCTATGACAGCAACACTGTACTGAAAAGAAAGAGTAACTAACTGGAGAAACTAATTAAATTATCTGTAAAACTTCTGATATCAATAAGATTAACACCATCACAATTATCAGCCGATTTATAATTCCCTCATAAAATTTTACTCGAGGCCGAATGCCATTACAAATGGCATTATTTCGTATTTTTAAATTATATTCATATGTATGGAAAATAAATTTACTCCGTTTAAGAAAAATTGCAATTGCTTGCAAATATGGAGTCACACCTCGCTTAACAATTGCTTTGTATGATAGTGATTAGCATAATGAGTTGTTAAAAAGTGACTTTCTTAATGACGATGTTTTACGGAACGAATGGTCACAGGATGGATTGGCCTGTGTTGAGCGCTTCTTGATAGGAAACCCTTATAAATACATGGAATACATTTGGAGGGATAGCATTACCTAATTCGATTGCGAACAAGTACTTGTAAAACCTTAGCCGACGAGATTTAGTTTCTTGCCAAAATCATGGGGTTAGCGGTGGACATTGATGAACTGGTAAAAGAGCATAGCCTTATGGAGCTGCATTCTGTCTCGTAGCAAAATGTTGTGACCGTCTGAAGAGGAGAAAATAATAGATTCACAGCTTTCCAATGAAATTCTGAAAGCATGGGCAATTATTGCATCGTACATTCAGAAGCATCAGCCTAATGAGGCAGTAGCCATGCTCGCTTTAAATTCATTTAAGATAAAACTGTCTCGTTTTTGCCAAATTTAGAAGCAAATCAAAGACAAATATCTCAAAAACATTTTCTTGTAAGAAAAGCATGCATTATAAGTAATAAATTACATCAATATAAATTTGTTTGAATATCTTTTTCGAGATGGTACGTATTGTCTTAATTTACTTGGATTTCTGTGGAAAAAATAATTCCCTTAAGGAAGTTTCATATTACGAATAAAATTCAGGAGCGAATTATGCTCGCTAAGCGAGTTTCACTGTACACAAAATTATTTCGATTATCAAATTATTATTTGAACATTATACTTACGGCTAAATGAAGCATTTATCAATTTTTACTGCAACAACACAAGGTTCAGAGTTTTCGCTGTTGAAACAATTAGGGGTATTCGATAACAGTCAGTTTTATTCGGTTTTATGTAAAATGAATAAATAAATAAAAAATAGGATTTTAAATATTCATGACCATATACCGAAACTTAAAAATTTATTCACATTTTAAAGTATGTATGCAAATTGAAAATATCAATTTTTTTTCCTTCAATTTAAAATTGTGATATGATAACTTTTAAGCTTCAGCGTCAGAAGTCATACAGTTTCAGACTTTAATATTAAAATTTCCATATTTTTACTATTTAGTATACATAGAATGATAAAATTTAAAATAAAGAAATGCCTCCCAAAGACGGTAAGATCTACTTTTTGCTAACCCTCCTTCCATAAAAGCTTAAAAAATATCGGAACATTTTGTTCTAAGGAACTCATAGATACTGGAAAGAAGGCGGTTATATTAATATGCCAGTATTCTTCTGTGTATTTGCCAGCAGATATATTTCTAGTTCCCAGATGATGACTTTTTGAAAACATAATATATGTATGCAATTACTTTAGATTTTTTATGTTTCCTTAAAAAAATTAATGCGACTTTTTTTTAAACTTTCATATCGTAAAATTATCCATTGCCATATTAATATCTTTACTTTTACTTCAATCATAATCTTCGAATGAAATTTCGACTTTAATTTTGTACATAAATAAAAATTTGGGTTTATATTCTCTACTTTCTTGATTGTTTGTACGTATATTTTAAATCATTTTATATTAAACAAATAATCCTGCTTTCATTCAACCACCTATAGTTTAAATTATTTATCTAGATTCCTATTTTATTATTTGAGGCTGTTTAATAAATCTAAAATTCTTACCTTTTTGATTCGGTAACTGCAATAAAAGAGATATGAAGTATGATTACTTTGAACTTACTTAATATAGCTGTTAGTATTACCTGGTATCGTTAATAAAGAGTTTTGCATAGTTTATGTTGTTGCCATCGTTGTTGTTAAAAGTTTTGTATGGATACTTTTTATGGCTCAATTTTCGACACTTAACGATTTACATTGTTCATCATGTTCATCATGCCCTCTTCTAGGTTTTATGATGATTTCATGGCATATATTTACTAAAAGTTCATCCAGTTTCGAGTCATAAACCTTGATGATCCTTCGTTAGATTTTATTGAGGAGTTTAATGATAATTAAAAGAAATCTTAGTGGCAATCTTATCTCTTATATCTGGAGGACTCAAATAATTTTACTTCTATCATTAAAAAAAAGTGATAAAGAAAAAGAATAACTATATGCTTAAATTTTTTTTTCAAAAACATCAGATTTTTTTTATATTCTTTTTTCAAGATAACAAATTCAAAAGAAAACGATAATTTTATCATTTACTTTTCGCGAAAAATAATTCTTGACTTTTAAAGGAAAAATTTTTTTCCTTTTAAAATCTGTCAGAAAGGATAATCATCTATATTATCTCTTTCTATATCATTAATATATTCAAATCGATATATATCCAATATTCTTTCAAATGATTTCAAGGTGTTCAAGGAGCTAATGTACTAAATCTGAGCTTTATTTCAATTAAATAGTCTCTTTTAATTAATTATTACATTCTAACGACCTTGAAATCTAATAAAAGTCGTTTACTAATGTCTTTTTCTATCACAATCTCACTTAATCCGTCTTTACAATTAAATTAAAATCAATCGATAAAGTATTTCATTGCAAGCAAACGGTATTTATTTTTTGAATTAACAAAATTTAATAGAAATAAATGGCTTGTTTGAAAATGGCGATAGTTGTTTCAAATCACTTAATATAATTTTCGAAATGTTTATTAAAAGTATTTTTTTAAATTTTATTGCTAATATTTTGTTTTAAATATAATTGCATTTTAAAATAATCACTTCAAAAAATGATACGTAACTCCAAAAGTAATTGCTCATATATTAGAATAATAAATCGATAAAAGTTATATAAGTTCCTTCTCTGCTTAAATTTGTGAAATTTTTTACTAATTTTACTTTTTGGTTTCCCATTTATGTTGAGTAATAATAATGCTAGTGATTGTTTTGGCTTTTATAAGTATTAAGATCAAATGTATTGATAGCTTTAAAGACGAATAAATTTCAAACAATACTTTTTTTTATAAAAAAGTAAAGCAGGATTTCTCATTCAGTAACTTCTATGTTTCTTTACTTTTGCTCCAGGGGATTTCTTTAACGATATTATTGAAATTTCTAATCTGCTGAAGTTGTGATGTCTATTTATTGACAATACCTACAAATTTTTAAACATGTAACAATTAATTTAGAAATTAATCCCAAGATGTTGCACAGATTCTATGTATTGAATTTGAAAAATCACAAGCTATTCAGCTGCTTTATTGAATTGGAATGTTTAAGTTGCTAAACACATTGTCTTCCTGCAACTGTTAAGTGGCATAATTTTTAATAACTTAAGAAAGAAAGAAGGAAATTATTTTTAATTTAGTGGGATATTTTTCTGCTCTGCTTTTCTCATTTTCGAGATCTTAAAATAATATTGTAATGTTTATTGTTTTGTATTGTTTGTTTAACAAAAATAGGCAATGCGTTGTTTATTCCATCATATTCAATAATACTTCCCATGAGAAGAATTAAAATGAAAAATACAAATATTTAATCAAAATCAACATAAGAATAGTGTTGCTTTTTTTTATCCACTGGTAGTGTTATAATACTTTTATTTATATATTCTGAGGTAAGACCTGTGATAAAAGAATGTCGTTTAATACTTCTAACTATTGGGATTGTATATTTTCCTGATAATATTAAACATTGATGAAACGCAGATATCTTTAAACATTCCGATATTAAATTTTTTAATTAGAATATTCCTAGATTCTGACTTATAAGGAATACCTAAGACGAAGCTAAACGATATCGGTCCTGCAAAAATATTTGCAACAAAATATTCATAGACGAAATTATTAGATCTATGAAGTTCGATTACTTATTTCATTAATGTAAAGCTAATTGAAAGCATATTTTTAGCTACATATATAGAGCATTTGATAAAACATAAGTCTAAGCTATAATATCTAAAGTTTACAGTATAGATATTTTTGATTTACACCAAAAGCAAACTTAATTTTGGAATCGTGAGAGTTTATTGCTTTCTAGATTCGTTAATCTGTCATTAATTTTCTATAGATGATAATTCAGGTAATTTATTCTGGAAAATAAAAAAAAATCTTTTTATTTTTATGTACTAATAACAGTTTACATGAACTGTGGCAGGAAAACTTATTTATATTTCACTGTTTCTAGGTTTCCTAAAATTATGTGTCGTTCATTAAAATAATGCTCCAAACAGTATTTACGTAAACTTAAACGACGAAAGTCTCCATAAATCCAAATGTAAATCTTATGTACGCAAGTGTCCGAATCATGCCTTTGAAAAAGTTCAAACTTCTCAATTCAATTTAATTTCTCGCTTCGTTTTCCAATCTTTTCTTTCATCTGGCGATACCACTTTCCTTCTTGGTAATACATACTGCATTATCTGTTCATCTGTATGTAGCAATTTTAAGAAACAATCTATAAATTGCAATTTTTTAATGTTTCGTGTTTTTTTTTTATCTAAGAGAAGTTATTCGTTGAATGAGAATTAGAATTGTTCAATAATCAATCCTTATTTTCTAACACATTTTTTTTTGTATTTCTAGTTGAATAATATTCCACTTATTATTCTTTCAAAGCTACTGAATAAACGAATTTATCTTTTGAAATTCTCAACTTAAAATTAATTCCTTTGTGTTAAAAGCTATCATTAGCACATTTTGAAATAAAATTAAAAAACAAATATCAAATTATACTACAAATAGCAACAAAGGAAAATTAATTTAAGTCTAAATTGCTACCCATCTAGTAAGAAATTTTAATTATATTATACTAAAAATATAATTCTGGAACTAATTAACGGTAATCTTATTTTTGAACGCACGGTGATCTATCAAGTTCGTTTGAAGAGAAATACGATAAACCTTCTTCTTAACTTTGAGAATCTTGAAAACTAATTTGCATTAATAATGCAGCAAATTAGAGAATTTGAATATTAAAAAACCCAAAGAGAAAAATCTTAACGAATCATAATATCCAAGTGCGAAAAATTAGTTTCCCACGTATCTCCTAAATCGTTCTTTGAATACTTAAATTCAGATGTTTTTCAGACAGCCACGGGAGAGCCGAAAAAGCAGTTCAGAAATTTGGTTTATTTTTAATGCATTCTCATATTTGCATTGAAAAATTCACCATTTTCTCTGTATGCATTTCTGCATACAAATCATGCCTGCATTCCCCAGATTCGACTATGTGAAATAATGCCTCATATTTTCTTGCCAACATAAGATGCATTCAAAAATCGATTAGGCAGTTTGTATCCTAAAAGAGTCTTTTCAATATTGCTTGTTTGAGGGATTCAATTTCTGGCATATCAAGCAGCTACAGAGAGAGAGAAATTCTTATTGATCAAAAACGAAAGTCGTACGAATGCTAACAAAGCTTTCTGTAAAGAAATGATGTTTTATGCGGAAGTTCTGGGCTATTGAAATTCAATTTCAGTGGTTGATGTTTCCGAAAGATTCGAAACTCGGAAATATATGTTTTATTATTTTTTCTCAGAAATATATATTTCCTTATTGAATATTTTCTTATTGATTTTGTGCGTATGTTTTTCTATAAATTTTTGGCGTAAGTATTGAATTTATTTTATACCTGTACGTTGAAAATTAAACATTGAGTAATAAATGTAAATTAATTTCTTCACGTTTTTATTTCAGTTTTTTTTAAATCTCCATATATTCTTGTCCATGTTCAGAAATTTGGTGGTCAAAATAATCTAGAAATATATTACTTATTTGCTTCGAGGTGTATAGAAATGGGAAAATTTAATTTCATTGGTTTTATGTTGCATATAGATTTTAATAATTTAAAACATTTGGAGTACGATTTATCTTTTACACAAATTTAAAATCATAAAATATTCTTGAAGAAAAGTGATAGTTTCTATTTAGAAATGCCTTGTATTATATGGAATAACAATAAAGGAAGTCGTTGTCCCTTAGGATAAACCGCACACGCTGTCATTTATTTTATGAGAGATCAACTGACATATAGTTGCTCGTTTAACCAAGAGAGGGAGTTTAGTGTTGTTGTCATACGCAAAGCGGTTGTTAATAAGGGAGAAAAAATCAAAACCCACCTTGTATGATATTAAATAAAATTCACAAAATTGTACTATATTGTCGAACTTTGAATAGTGTAATACAACGTCGAACAATATTGAACAATATTGTGCTATGGACTGCAGGTAAGATATGTAAACTTTTTAATATCATTACTTCTTGTATATGTTGTTTCTGTTTGATTAAAGGTGTGGATTATAGCTTTGAAATATATTATATAAAGTTAGGTTTAATTTTACTGAGTATTAAACCTCAAAAAGTCTTTTATAATGCAATTCCATGACGTCGTAGTTTTATATTTTGGGTAAATCGTATGTTGTACCTCAGGATATCCCGAGCTGCAACAGGGTTTGCATGAATTGTTATTTTCATTCATCAATTGATACGGTTTATTATTGTTGAATTTTTCTTATTATCAATTAAATAGTTTTATTCAGAAGAGTAAAAACTGTAATATATTTTTTGGGTCATTAAAAAATGTCAAAATTCTTAATAATAAATATAATTATTGAAATAATTAATAAAATTGCAAAATAAATATTTTCTATACTTTACGGTAGAAATTGTAGTTCTCTATTCTTCAAGGTTCAAATTGGTGTTTAACTTTGAACATTTTCTATTTAACTATTATATCTATTTTTTAATGAAAAAGTTATCACGTTAAAATTTGTAGTATATAAGTGATTAATTTGAATCTAAAGAATTTTTAATTGACATGAAATAGAATAACAATGTCAATCATAATTTGTTACCTCCTTTTGGAATTTTAATCCTAGGAGCAAATTTAAAAAATTCTAGGAGCAAATCTAAAAAGAACTTTTCAGTTAAGAAAAGTTAGGAATTTCACAAAAAAGTGAGTGTATCTTAAAATTGTACAGAATTAGCTAAAATTATAGATATCGTTGACATATTAATCTTTTTACTAGATATAGATTCATCATACAGATATAATATAGTATGAATTATGCCATTAATTTGTATTGAATACTTGTACTATTTATAATACGCTGCTGCATAAGCGCTGTATAATATTGAAAATTATTTAATGCTTGTTAAATAGCTGTAACACTTTACCATAAACATTTACAGTACATAAAATCTTTTCTGCCTTTAACTGCCTAGTTATACATCAAAAAACCTTTGTCTGTACATCTATTAAATATTTTGATGAAAATTTATTTTGTGGCAAATTATGTTTCAATTTAAATCTTAAAGTAAAAAATCTACAAAATGCAAAGTAATATATGTTGTACATTGTATTTTGAAATAAAATCAGCGGCTAAATTAAAATTTAAAAATCATTACATTGAATGTTGCTAATAAATAAGTTTAATGATATTTTGTAGAAATCAGTTTGTGATACATGCTATAATTAATAATATCATGTATCCTTCAATTAATTCTACTTATTTCATCAAATTTATTGCCTGTAAAAGTGTTTTGTTACAAAATATTTGAAGATGCATTAAAACAAATGAAAATTAATGCCTTTGAAATGTTATTAATATAAGGAAAAGCTAGTAAATTCTGAAACAATTACAAAATAAAAAATTCTCGTTATGTCATTTAAAGTGATTTAATAATATTTAATAAGTATGATAAATAAAACTTACTATTAAATCATATGATAATTCACAAGATATAGTAATAATTAAGAATTTTCTGTTTAACAACAGTTGATAGTTAAAAAAAGTATGCACTTATTTTGTCCTGAAAGTAGGATTTTATAAAACAAATAATCTTTTAAAAATCATTATTTGTGTTCACGCCATGTCCCTGCATATCGTGCCAAAAATGTATTCCATAAATTAATGTAGCAGCGGATGATTTTTAACGCATATGTAATGATATTTCTAACAAGATATTTTTAAATCATCTCTTATTAAATACGAAGTCTTACGAATTTCTCTTTAACTGATGGGTTTTGTTTAATTTATAAAGATTTCTTTCTTTCCTTCTTTTTGGTACATTTCCAATAATTTTGATAAAAGTGCGGAAAATATGATTAATAAGATTAAAGGCTAATAAAATTAAAATAACATCCCGTTTTAAGGAAAGGTAAACAACAGTTCTTAAAGGGAATCATGTTTATTAATTTATCACCCATTCTGTGGCTTGCTCTTTCAATTTAAGTGAAATCCTAGAATCTTTAGAGTATATTTTTCTGTTATTTTTTAATTATCATAATAAATTCTTTCCATTCAAAGATGCCAACTGATGAAAATTATTGGTTATTTTATGTGCTAAAATTTTTCATTTTTTCATCATTTTTTCTTCATCTATTTATAAAATATAGTTCCTTGAAATATAATACACTCTACATGAATTTTGATTATTTTGATTTTACATCTTTAATATGATAAGAATATACATTAAAAATTGGAAAAGAATTGCATAAATTTAAGGGACTGTCTGAAATAAAAATTATTCCTTTCGGTCACTTCAGTTTTCTTTATCTTTATATTTATTTTAATGTTATTAAGGAAAAAATTACATTTTATATGTAGAAATTTTTCTTAGATTGTAAATTAGTGTAAATTTAACACATAAAAATGCTAATTTAGTAGTATTGATTAGAATTTTTGGATTTTATGTTTCACACTCAAATTTTTTAATGTTAGTCTCGCTTTATACAATTAGAAAAAAATCCATAAAAATAGTTATAACTTTTAAACCCTTTTACCGTTGATGTTCCCTATTATATGTTTCCCGGCTTCCTTATTCTATGTTCCAAATTATTAAAAATTACAAATTTGCCGTGAAACTAGTATCATCATGGATTATACAGAAAATAAAATTTGAGACATGGAACTCTTTTTTTAAAAAAACTGATCTATTTCAAAATTAATTAAACGTTTTTTCGAACTTGTTTAAAATTGAAAACTAATGAACAAACTAACATGAATATTGCTTCACAAAACTGAGGATACATGTATGAAATTTTGATTTTTTTTTTCTTTCTAAAATGTAAAGCTCGTTAAGGTTGTTTCATTGAAAAGAGATTTAAAGGAACCAACTACAGTGTTGCAAACTAATTTAATTAAATGGCAAAAGCATCGACATGTAAAACATTTTTTCCCCTTTGAATAGCTCAACCATGGAGAGATTTAGATCCCCCATTTTTATTTATTTATTTATTTATTTTTGCAAATAAAATTACTTTTTACGGGGAAAAACTTATTGAATAGAAATTTTTAATCGGCGCGTGAAGTAAAATACGAAGCAATAGAAAATTCACAGAGGTTTTTCTATATACCTAGTAAGGAATTCGAAAAATAATTACTATGATAAAATAGAAATAATTATAAAATTCGTTATATCAGAATTATAAGGGAATAAATACTACACTGCAATTTAAATAGCAGTTCATCTACCTTTATATTTTAAAATAAAGATAGTAAAGCTGTTAACTACAGCAACAGTTTATTTTTACTTTCAAGATTTTTTTTTAGTTAGCACATTACGTGTCATGAGATTTCTTGATTTTTCTAAGCAGAGCATTGTGGCCAGATCACGAGATATATTATTTTCATGTTTTTCGGCTAAATCGATGCATAATCAACCAGAGGAAAATATTTAACACATTAAGGATCGCAAAGAAATATGTAAGGCATACGCCTGGGACAGACATTTTTGGATAAATTTATACGTTCTAAAATCCTCATAACTTTGTTATTTATGATGCAATAACAGATGGGACGCGAAACACGAGAAAACTCGTGAGCGGTCCGTGACAGATGGGATTTAAAACAGGAGAAAATTCATGAGCGGTCCTTAATATCATAAAATAAGATAATGCTACAAATCTTGGCGAACACCATTGCACAAGGGAATATGCTTTATCAAATATAACAATCTAAAGCATTATTCAAGTCTGTGTAATAAATAATAGTTAAAATGTAAAAATTCTTATATAATTAATACATGTATAAAATATATAGTTATATTTAAGAATACTTTATGTAAATATAATACCAAATTGAAATTAAAAATGTGCATATATGCATCTTATTGCTTGTCAAGCATGGTTTCAGAGAGTTCAAAAACGTGCGTGCTCTTTGAGAGCGTTCAATACTCCGAGCGCCGTACGCTGTGTGTTGAAATTCTATGTTTAAAAGATGAGTGCTCAGTCATTTCATGAGAATGCATAGTAAAAGTTGAGTAATCTCTTTGCCACAGATAATAAATATTTACAAAACTGTTAACCGCACAAAATAGTGTTAACAAGTGTCTCGTGCACCGAAACTTCATAGAAACTTCATTGACCGTGGACGATCCATGAAGACACTTTGTACTTTATTTATTTATTTTATTACACATGGTATTTATTTCTTTATTTCTTTTATTATTTCGAATTGAGTGTTAGAAAAGTTTAATATTGTATTATTACTGTATCATATTCACTCCAGAATTTTTAAAAACTGAATAAAAAAATTAATTTTAAGATATTTATTTTTTGATAGGTCTCAATAGATCTTGGGAAAAATGATTTGTTGATGAAACAATTTTTAAGTCCTACAATTTTAAGGTACGCATATGTGTACCTCAGGTCTTAAACAAGTAAAAGTATCCTCGTTCAAGAAAATCTTTAATTTTCTTGGTTATTTAATATCTAGTTTATTATTTTTATTTTAAGACCTTATTAAATGAAAAATACAAAATTTATTATATTAATAATTTACCAAATCTTATTTGAATTGAAATTTTTTTAAAAAAACGTAGTTTTTAAATATACATAAGTAGATATTGCCTCTTGAATACTTGATTCTATTCCCATATTTACATCTGGAATATACATTTTAGTGCATATTTATCACCCATGTATTGTGGTAGATGTCTTGACATATTAAGTCTTATTTCTTTTAATGGAGTAGGGAAAATTTGTCTTGCCCTTTCAGGGGTATTTTCACTAGATAGTGATGATGAAATCTTCAATGGTCTTTTAGGTGCATTTCCTATATTTGAAGAAAATTCTTCTATTAATTTATTTTCATCCAAAGATGGTTTTTTTGCTTGCTCATGGTCTTCCTTTTTCTTTGAAGAAGGGAATTCCTTATATTACAGTATAGGCCCGATGCATTCAGAACTTCAATAAGAGCATAACATTTTTTGGCTTCATTCTTGACAGATCTGCTTGCCAATTTTTCAACATTTTATAATATATCTTATAATTAACTACTAAATCTACAAAGTGCGTGAATACCCGAATTGACCCTTTTTTTGTCCTTAGTGCTTACTGGTAATATTCCAAGTAACGAAGGATGTTAACTACATGCATATTACATGCTTCTACTATAGCAGGTTATATTTCACCAGCTTTTGTTTCAATTTTTTTGACCATCTTCTGTAAGTTCTAAGTGTCTCACTACCTATATATGTAGACAAAGAATTCACGGGTTTACTATCTTTCCACTTGACAAGGCACATTTTACCATCGTCTACTCTCTCGAAAAATTCTATTGCTTTCACTAAAATCTCTTTTTCCAAAAGTTCAGTAATTTCCTTTTGTGTTAAAGTCTTTAGACGTAAAAAGTTAGTATTAGCTTATAAAATTCCGTACATTCTATATATGATGAGGTATTGTAATATCAATTACTGACAACAAGATAGCTGTAAACTTAATTTTCTTACTAAAGTTAAAGGATAAATGTTTTTAAATTTATATTTTATTACATTACAGAACATTAATTATTATGAAAATATATTCAAGGGCAAGCAGTAACAATTTGGAAACAAGCTCTTTAAAATTAAACATCATGATGGAAAACAAGCAATCTGGAAATGCGAGTAAAAAGCTTGAGTTACATCTATGTGCAAACTAGCTAAATATATATTTTCACCGAATTTATACTACATGAGTTGACATTCTTCTGTAAAAGCTTCAACCAGATGTTAAGGATTTTATAAAAAAATATAAAAGCTTTTGTTTTAATAATAAATGGTAATAAAATGTACTTAAATTTGCAATGTTTTCTGTTAGAGATAATTTTCGTTATATCTCTAATTAATAGTGATGGATAGGAAAAAGGTACCAAATTTTAGTACAATCTGTTGATGAAAAATGCAATCTATATTCAAAACTGTTACAATATATGTATTTTTCCTTACGATTTTACTTTGGTGGATAAGAAAAATGAAAAAAATTACAGTTATACATATGTTTACCTCAGGATTGAAGAGGGTATACGGGAAATATGTACCAAAGCGTATATGCCTGAGGTACATGTATGTGCACCCTAGTTAAATATATATTTTCACCGAATCTGTACTAGATAAGTCAATATATTCCTTGGTAAGAACTTCAACCAGACATTAAGGATTTTAGAAAACAATATATGAGTTTATTTTAATAAAAAATTGTAAAAAATATACTTAAAGTTGCAGTGTTTTCTGTTAGAAATCATTTTCGTTATATCTCTAATTAATAGTGATGAATAGGGAACCAAATACCAAATTGTAGTGAAATCTATTGATGAAATATGCAATCAATATTTAAAAAATGTTGTAATTCATGCATTTCTTCGTTACAATTTTACTTTGGCGAATAAGAAAAAAAAAATTACTGGTGTACATATGTGTACCTCAGGATTGATGAGGGTAAATCTATACTTATAATAAAGCTCAATGTGTGTGTGTGTGTGTGTTGGCGCCCTACAGGCCAGACTATTCCACCTACAGCTACCAAATTTAGCACGTGTATACCTTCGAGGCCGGGAATGTGCACCTGGGGGTTATTTTTTCGAATTTTTAGCTAGAATTTTATTTATTTAAAAATTAAGCGAAATTTTGGCATGTTTCTGCTATAACTTCCGAAAATATTATCGCACAAAAAAGATTTTTACATCAAGTAAAAGATCACAAATTTATCTTTTAAATGATACCAATGTTTTAACCTTAAAATTAAATTTCTATTTTTAACGAATTTTTAAATAAATATTTTAACTATATTTTTCAACAATTTTTTCGTACAAAATGAAATTTAAGCTGCACGAGCACGTTTCGCATTCATGGGAAAAAATTAGCTTTTTTCAAAGTGTTGCCTTCACATTAATTAAAGCTCAATTTAAAAATAAATTAAATCTTTTTGGAAATGAAATTTGCAAAAATATAATTTTCGGCATGTGTTTGTAGGAAATGAAACAAATATGAAATATTAATTTTCTAAAAAATAAATTCAAGAAAAATTATTTTATGCTCTTTCACACTCTATATTATTAATCCAATAAATCAGTTTTATTTTAAGGCAAGTTTTGTTTAATATGAACAGGATATCCATTCAAATCAGGGCCACACAGCTAATTTGTAAACCTTTAGTAAGACACAGATATGCTAAAATGGTCTAAATGGAAAATGACTATATTTTATGTAACTTGATTCAATAAATGCTCTAATAAATAAATAATTTTTGATTTTACATAAAGCTTCTGCTGTGGAAATCACGATTAACAAAATTTTCTTGAAACACTAATATTTTAAATAAAAAGAAATAATTTCCAATCAACTAAATCAATCACTTAAACTGACTGATTTATGAAAATTTGAATATCACTATTCAATAAAAAAAGGAAAATTCTAGATTTTCCATTGATCCTATCAAAGAAAATACGCCAATCAGCGCGCAGGTTTCTCAAGATTAATTGGTCTAAGATTATGAAAATGTTGAGTTTTTCTAAATTTTTAACATTTCAAATTTCATAAATAAGTCTTAGTTGATCGTGGACAATAGAAACATTCATTCATTTATTTAAAATTTTGTGTGCCCAGAATATATCTCAGAATATGATACCTTACTGAATTAAATTTAGAGTTCATAATTTTTGAAATATATTTATAGGCTGGAACAAAATATTATTATAGATTTCATTTCAATCCTTTTGAAAGCAAAACTAAAAACTGAATTTTATGCTGAATCTGAGAAATTTTTGTTGAATTATTCTTTGAGATATTACATAAATTATGAAAAATGTTTTGTAGTTCACATAAGACTTATATACCGAGCTATTCTGTTTGCAATACTCATATTCAATAATAATAATAATAAATAAATAACAATAAAGAGGATAAATAAAATAAAACGCTTGGTTTTATTAAAAAATATCTTTATATTACTTGCAATTTCATCATTTCCACTTTAAATTAAAGTTGAAGTTTTACCGGAAATGGCAACAAATTAGCAAAATATATATAGTAAATTGAACGAAACGATCTAAAGAACAGTATAAGTTTGGTATGGCTATCAAAATTTGAAGATAAAAAATGTTTTGTTTGAGAATCTATTAAGTGACTAGTTACTTAAAATATTTAATTGAAAATTGTAGCAAGCGGTAATATTGGCTAACCGGCTGGTCAACAAAGGCGGCTAGTAGGAAATAAAAATAATATTTTATGCAAAAGATGCAGAATAAAATAGGGATGCATAGTTAAAATAGTATGTGAGGTGGCTGAAAAAATATTAGAATCTACAGTACAACTTTCTAAGAAATGCGTAAGAAAAATTGGTTTATATAGTCTAAACACGTTGCTATTACTGCATTTCATTTCACCTGAGAATAGAATTAGGGGAACACATTATATTAAGGCATTAGTGTACTTCTAAGGTAAACACTATTATGCAAACAACATTTCAGGTTCAAGTAATCGCTGTGCATACTTTTCTTCGAAGTAATGTGGGCGATTATAATCAACCATATTATCAACATCACTTTGAATAATGGATGCTAGTTAATGCAACTTGCATATATGTAAGTAAATATCAGAATTATAAACAAACTTCTCCATCATTTAAATTGAAAAAACATTTGCTTTTCTTAGGTTTCCAAGTATTCGAAAAGTAATTTGAATCACTCAAAATTCAATAAAAAAATTTTTTTAACTTGGGAGACTCCAGAAAAAATATTAAATAAATAAATACCAAATTCATCTAAGAATTTCTTCATTTCCTAAATAAAAAAAGCGTTCCATATTATCGTCTAATAAACGGACCATAAACATTAAACTAAGGCTGCCTGCCATCAAAAAAAGATTAACCTCAAATTCGTTTCCATTTACTTGAGGTATGAACCTTAGCGCAATGAAATCTTTGATGGTAAATTACTCGGAGGAAACATTGCATAAAATTTTGTAAAACAAATTGCTTTCAGAAAGCAAAATTCTGCATGGAAGACTTTATTTATATGGCCCAAATGAATTCTTTAAAAAACGTATATCAATACCAGCCTCCATTCGATTAAGATTCTGCAGCGAAAAGCACTATTAAGGCAAATTATTCGAAGTGTTTAACTTACCTGAAATTAGAAGCCCGTAAAGCGTAAAGTAAATAGGAAAATAATTTCGCTTAGGGAGAAATATATGAAGGGATTCGAAGAACATTTATTTGAAAATTTCCGCGATTCCCCGAGGGTATTGCTTAAAATTATTTGCTGAGTGCGCGGTAAGTCTTTAAAAGAAGGGGGGGGGGCGGAAATACTGTTTTTAATTACCTTGATCTTACGAATAAGGACAATTTTTAGAGTGCACTTTTATAACAGGTAAACAAAACAGTAAATAATCTGTTTTTGCGAAATAAGCGAAAAACTTTGCTTTTAATTAGGGTGACTGCAATTATGATGTAAAGTTGAAATATTCATTTTAGTTTTTTTTTTTAATCTTTAGTCGGTATTTCAGATAATTATTTATGAAATAAAAGAATGTTTTTCATGTAGGTTTCTTAGAAATCTAAATGGCTTGAACACTAGTAATGATTTTTAAGATTATTTGTTCTAGAATATATTTTTATCTTTATATTATATATATTTATATTTATTTGGGTTTCTTTTGTTGATTTTTTGCCTTTTTGTTTTTCATACCAGTCAAAAATTCGAATATTTTATCAAACGATATTTCAATTTAGCCATTTTAAAGCCTTGAGCAATAATTCTTTAAAACAGGTTTTGCATTTTTTGCATAATCCTCGTTGCATGTAAAGTAAATTAAGTGAAGGTTTCGAAATATTTGATGTGTTTAAAGATGTTTGTAATTAATGAATCTCATAGAAATGATTCAGTGATTATTTTCAAGAAATATTTATTAGTATATTTATAAAACTTTTAATAAATCAATAGTCTTTTGTAACTTTATTACTTTTAAATGTTTATTTCTGCAAAATTTTTAGAATTTCTGTCGATGTCAATATCTTACATTATTTTTCATTTCATATTTAAAATATAATAAGATAAAAATAAAAAGATAAGATAAAAAATATATTTCTTAAAGAAGTTGTTAATTAGAATGTGAAAAGTATTTGATTTATTTTTCTGATAGTCCAAATCATCATTTTAAATTTATTAACTTTCTTATTTGAATTCAAGAAAGTGTAAAATTTTTGATACTTAAGAGAAATTATTTAAATTTATTAAATAAAGTGTAGTTATTTGTTGTCGTTTATGTTCCGATATCTCTATTATAAATAGAGAATATTGTATATATGTATATTTATTATGTATATGTATGCTCTTTACAAATAAGACCGTTTGAAGTCGAAAAACTTAAGCTGTCACAAATATATTTTGGAACATGGGAATGTGCACCTAGAAGGTATTTTTAATTAAAATTTGGATTAATGTATAATTGAAATGAGATTTTGGTATTTTCTGTATATAAATACTGATATTCAAAGTTTAAATTTGTAATATTTTAAAATTTATTAACATGATAAATTTCTTTTACTCTAAAGTTAATTTTTTTTATCCAAAACAATTTAGTTGTTGTAAGATTTAAAAATAAGACATTATCCTAGGTGGCACTGAGCAAACACGGATGCAACCAGAATGAAGGTATGCATTTTTATTTCTTCTCACAGCACAAATATTCAAACCTGAAACCGCCTAAAAGCCCAAATTTCACCCAATGTGATAACCATTGTTGCACAAATTTTAAAAATAAGAATGGCAGTCTGTAATGGAAAAAAATTCCTTTTAAGCCTTTCTGATCTTTCCTTCCCCAGTTTTGTCCTACACTTAAATTGTATGTTACAAAAAATGCCATAAAATGAATATTTTAATGACTATTAATATTTCTTTCATTTCCAAATAATACTTTAAGTTTAGTTTATGACAATATGTTTCATATCAGTTTTTATTATTCTTGATGCACGAAATTTTTAGAGATCCTATATAGCACTTGCGTAAAAAAAAGCTAGCTTAGTTTAAAAGTAGTGGAGTTTTTTATATTTAATATTTATGCTTATTGCTGTTTGAACAATTTCTGTTTAAGGATATGTTCAGTCCATCGAATTCGTTGTAGACAAGCTCAGTTACCCAAATAAGATCATTTATCTAAATCATTTCTAATTAATCGACTGTCATTTTAAAATTAATTATCTAACGGATGCATTGTAAATTAAAATGTAGGTAATCTATCAGAATTTACTGAACTGGATTTGGACATTAGTATAATATGCATGGAGGAGGGGGTTCTTCTAGCAACAAAAGTCTATGCGTGAGTCGAGTGTGACTTATTCGTAATCGAGTAAGAATTCGAATAAGAATTCTGTTAGAGAAACTGGACTACCGGTTAACAAAATATTTAATTAAATGAAGCTTATCTGTATCCCTGAAATTGCCATTTTGAGTGTATTCTTGAAATTGCCACTTTGCCATTTTGAGTGCTGAAACTGAATTTAACGCATTTTTCATACTATTTTCAGGAACAGGATAGTTTAAAATAGTAGTGGCAGATTTTGCCGAATTGTCAGCAGTTCATTGCCAGCTTTATTGGCGAGAGATGGAATTCAGCAAAGGGGATTGTAGAATATTTGACATGTAAAATGAGATTGCAGTTCGAGAGTATTAAAGACCAGTGGATGACTTAAAGGATGGAACGATGTCAAATACTTCGGAACAAATAATTAATCTGAATAAATTACATACTTATCAGCAAGACTTTCAGAAATTTGAGATAAAGCATGGGGTATGGCAGTGATTTTGTCAGTAAAAACAGAGCATGGGAGTTCCGATTGGAATGGAAAAGTAGAATCGGTAAGAATATAAGCAAATGAAGGATTAGAATTCTGATTTCCTATTTTTTATTGGCATTTTGATCTTTCAATAAAAAATAGAAATGGAATTTTTACAGGCTTCTCTGTGATACACAAACAATTATGGGTAAACTGTAGGAGCCATATTAAATATATCACAAGATTTCAATGGATTTAGATATGTTAGATCATGCGGTTTCCATGGATTTAGATGATGTTTTAAAATATATATAACGTGAATATTGGTCAGGCCTAAGCCGTAAGGAATGCTTGTAGCACTAGCTAAAAATGAAGGAATGGCTAATGATGTGGTATTTTGCAATAGAAAAACAATTTATTTTGCTTATAAAAATTAAAATGAATTATACAAACGTATTTGATGGAAGAGAAGAAATTTTAAAACAACAATGATGAAAGGTCAACATTTTATCAGAAACAAGTTGAACGATAAAAATATTAACCGTCTTTTAGTGAAAAATGACTGGAATGAAATTTGATAAATCTCTTCTGAATATTAAAGTTTATTAAAAGTGATAATTGCAATAACTTTATTCATCCATCTGCGTGCTGCGTTTATTAATTTTTGAAATTGAATATCGAAATTGGACGAAATTTCACTTTTTCATAAAACATTTTAAAATGAGCAGAAATATAGCAATGATAACTGCATAAAATAAAATGAAATTAATTTTAATTAAGCTGCTGCTAAAATTTAAGAGAAGTGTATGTCTTTTACTTTTATATCAAAAGAAAGCATTCTGATGAATACTTTTTTTGAATAGAAGTTGCACAAATTTGTAGTAATCTGAATACAACTGACTGTTAATTATAATTTTAGAATTCTCTCAACATGCCAACTTAATTCATGCTCTTCATGTTTACTTCCTTGTGATTATTCTTAGTTTATCAACGTACTTTTAGCACTCCTTATTCAATTTTTTTTTGTATATGTATGTTGTTTTTGAAAAAGTTTGGATGACTGCACATTTAGCTCAGAGAAAAATAAAGATCCGCCAAACGTAAGTTGTATATTGGGGCAACATGAGAAAAGACCAAATGTTCTGAATCATTTTAATATACATGGGCATTGGAATACCTTTAGGAACTGTGCTTAAATTTCTTCTTAAAAAAATAACATAAAATTCACGATTTTGATTTTCCAGGAAACATTGTCTTTCTTGTACGTATAACGGTGATCCGTTTTTAATGAATTGCTCTATATAAATCAATGTCTTCCGTGCTACCAATACTCATTTCTTTTATTGAAGTTTAAGCTCTTGAGATTGTTACCTGAATAAAGGTGAAAAACGTTTCAAGGAAAAAAAGAGTGAAAACGACTCGCATTGTTAAATTACTCATTTTTAAAAATCAAACTGCGGAGGGTGGATGGAGATTCGAATGTTTTTCTTTGCGAAGAAAACTCACAGAAATTTCATTTTGGACCTCTTTAATCAGCAAACTTTATTTACACTAAATGCACTTCCATGTTGCATCAACAACATCAAGAATTTATTACATCAAAAATTAAGAAACGTTTTCCAAAAATAGCCTCAAACTATATAATTGCTAGTTTTATAGACAAGCGGATTAAGTACTACTACTTTTCGGTCTAAATTTTTATGTAAATGCTTGCTTGTTATAATTGATTTTGAATATATTTAAATCCCGAAAGCTTTTATAGAATGAAATAACAAAAATAATATATTTCGTCTTTTCTTTAAAGAAATATTTAATTCACTTTCATGCATATTTTATTTAAAATTTGCCAAATGAAATACTTTTTTATTCTTTTGATAAATCAATTTTAAAGTGTCGCACTTTGTGTGAACTACAATTATGTTAAAATTATATGTTATAATGTTATTAACTTATGAAACATTTTACATTTAGTTTGCTAAATCATATACAGCCTTCATTAAGATCACTGAGAAGCAACTAGTCCCCTTATAAGTGTTCACTTTTTAATATTTAAAGTAATTACAATTAGTAAAAGAATTTCAATCTATTGAAATCGAAGAATAATTTCAATCACAGAAATAAAATGCGTCTCCATGTTTCATCTTTTTTTGAAACTGACGAAATTATTCTTGAATTTATATGTGTGCATTTTCTTATTTATTTGCCGAATTTCATATAAACTCGATATCATAGTTGTTCAGAAGAAAACCGGCATGCTGTCTTTATTCCAAAATTATTAATACTTCGCAAATTGTGGATCAACTATGTTAAATGGACCAAAAGATAAACGTTGTTTTCGACATTGCACTAAATAACCTCCCTCACTCAAAGTGTTATATTTACAAAGATATCTATCATTAATTTTGATATGGGAATGAAAATATATTTATTTTTAATAAAATTTAATTTACATAATATCGAATAGTGGATTTTATATAAGATAGACTTGTTGACTGACTGATTAAGGCTGCTGGGTGTAGAGGAGATACAAGCAGATATATTTAAAAATATGTTACGAGTTTAAGTGCTAAATAAAATTTGTAAAAGCGACAAATTATCTGAATATAACATATTAGAATAATATTAACAAATTGTCAATTATTCAGCTTTCTGGCTGCTTCATTTTGTCCCAATTCAATATTTATTGGAATCAAGTATCATCTTAAATAATAGAGTCTGTAAGCGTGAATATCTCACAACCATGAGTCAAAACCAATAAATAAAAATATGCATTTTCAGAAAATTATGGAAAACGCTAACATTAAACAAATCATTAGTATGATGTTAAGTTAAAAGAATATTGAAATACGAAACTGAATTGACCAGTTTATTTTTAAAGAAGCCTCATAATGTGCATCGCCTAGTAATGCGAAATGTTTAAATCCGTCTATGATCTTATGCCATTTATTTATACGTTACAAACTTTTACTTACAAACATTTTCAGTATCTTGAGCAGAGTTTCCAGGTAGCGCAGCATGTTGTATAATACTCTATAACTTCGTGTGATATTATATAATATTATTCATTATTTAAAAATATTATAAAATACTTCGAATAATGTTTAATATTTTATAATATTGTACAATATATGTGTTGTATTGGGGCTATACGCGAATTTGTCCATATATGTTATTAAAAATTAAAATTTGCACTCAAATATCTGAACAAATATAATTTTTCACGATGCATTCAAACATGTTTAAATTCCAAAAATTCTTTTTCTGGCACATAGGAGATGTCATTAAATAAATTTTGTAGTATTTTCGGAAATGAGATGAAAATACTTTTATTTTCTCATAGAAGTGATGATCTTATATTTCGTTTTAATTCCATTATGAAGATTAGTAGATTTAATCCAAAAATATTTTTAAATATGGAAAAATGAATTCATTAAAAAAATACTGTAATGTCACTTGAATTTCTCATTTCCAAAAATGATAATGCTAAAATATAAATGTGGGAACTGTTAAATTAAAAGTTTTCATTTGGTTCCTTTTAATTTTTATTTTCTAGTGTTTGAATTGCACAAAAAAGCATTGTAATATTCGAAAAATTCAACTTCTGGATTTTGACGAATTTCCTCTTTTCAAAACTCCAAGAATTTAAAAAAAAAAAAAAAAAAAAAAAAAAAAAAAAAAAAAAAAAAAAAAAACAACCACTTTTCCGAATTATGTCTCTGCCATTTAATACGATGACTGAATAACTATTTGAGCTAGATGAATGAAATTCTTTATGCGGTATTTACATCAAATTTGTATATTTATATGACATTTTGAATAAAATCCACAGGCAGGAAACATATGTGACTGCTCAAACTAATATAGATGAATAACGATAATTACAAAAAGTAAAGAGCTAAATGGATAAAATCAGGTAGACATTTTTACTATCTAAATTATAGATATTTAAGAGAATCCGCCAATGCCTTTGTCTATTAGTCTATGCATTTGAAAGCATTTTATTGTGATTAATTAAAAACCGCAACGTTTTAAATAAATGAAATATTGTATATGATCTTGTTACTAAAATTTTACTTCTGTGTGAAATTTAAGGTTAAATCTACCAAAAACAAAAAGACTTCTTTAATGCACACACGTTTTTGTACACAATATTATAAAACACAAAATGCTGATATTGAGGAAAGTATTTTGGACAGAATTCTAGACATATGTAATATTCATGACCTTGCCCCGAAAATCCAAACTTTTATATCAAAAGAGGGAGGAAAAATACCTGCATAAGAGTGTAGGGTGGGTGAGACCTCCTAAATATTAACATATTAAACAAACATTCAACTAATTTTATGATCATATAAAGTGATGATTTTCAGTTAAATATTCTAATTTTCTGGAAAGTGAAAACACAAATGAAAAGAAAGTTTAAAGTCTTCTTCTCTAAAAGCTTATTCTTGCTCTTTTAATGAAATTAATTAGATGATGACATTTAAAATGCAGGTGCCTTTTTCTGCTTAAAATTAAAAAAAGCATAAATGATTATTCACTTTTGGTGAATTCCTTTTTCAATTTTTCTATTTTACAAATTGATAAAATGTATTGTACTTTAAAAATGCAAAAGTGTCATGTGTCCTTCTTAACGTACAGGCAAATGTTTTCTTCAGAAATTTGCATCAGTTGAATATAACAAAATGAGCAATCGCGTTAAAAGGCATGGCAAATTTTTAAAAATTCTGATGGTGTAACTTACTTGGTTCTTCAAATTTTGAATGTGGAATTTTATGCCATTAGTGGGAGAAAAAAAAACTCAATAAAAATGTATTAATGTAATGTAAATGTATTAAATGTATTAATGCTAAGAAATCAAATCAAATAAATATTTTCCATTTTATGCATAAATCGCTTTTTTTTTTCTAGCTTTCAGTCTGTTTTTATAAGTTCCTCAATTATTTAAAAGGAATGTTTAAAATCGTATTTGATAGACTACGATCAATCTAAATTAAATAATTTAAATAATAATACAATAAATATTTTTATACATAATAATTTTTTTTTACCTTTAGCTTCCCATTTATTTTTATGCGTTAGAATTATTCAGAAAGAAATTTTAAAAACTGTATTTGATAGAATGTGATGAATTTAAATTAAATCGTTTAAATAATAATAAAATTGTCTATCTAAAATATCGCCTAAAATATTCATTTCGACATAAGACATCAAAATTTTTAAAAACTGAAAAATTATTTATTTGAAATCTTTACTTCAAAGAACTTAGTATAAATATATAAATTTTTTTTGCTCAGATAATTTTTTAAAAAATTTTATTCATTTACCTTTCATAGTTCAGATATACAACAAAATATTATCCATGAAGTTTCATTAAAAGTTTAAATAAATAAGTTTATACCTTTTTATTAGTGAAATATATATATTACCGTTAAAGTATATAATGCAGTTATTTCATAGAATACCTAGTTATTCCATGAAATAAGTGATCGTGTCCGTTAAAGTGTGTAATATGTTATTAATTTGACACTTGAACTAGTTATTCTATGAAATAACTAGGTATTCTATAAATTAACTAATGAGAGACAGTTAAAGTGTAAAATAAACAATTTATCTAAAATGAAATTAAAATAATGATAGACAATTAAAATGAAAAAGAAGCAATTTATCTAATTTATGCAGCGTATAAATGGTATTTATGGAAATGTACCATAAAATCATTTGTTACAACGCGGATTACTAAAATGACACTTGGAATTACAAAGAACATTATTTCTAAAACAAAAACATTTTTTGTTGATACACTGGGTTTTACACGAATATTTTTTAAATCCCTAATAGTTCATAAATGCAGTAGGGGTGGAAGGTAAATGTATTTGTCGTGCGAGATATATGATATAGATTATTTTACACTTTAACGGGCAGCAGATCGTTATTCTATGAAATAACTAGTTAAACCATGAAATGCAAGAGAGTTTTACACTTTAACGGACACGATCAGTTATTTCATGGAATAACTAGGTATTCTATAAAATAACGGATTTCATACTTTAAAGATAACATATACATAAATCCATTATATTAATTATTATAAATTAAAAATATTGTATAATTAGATACAAAATATTAAATAGTGCTCAATACACAAATGATGTATTTATTAATTAAATATATCACTTCTTTAATAAATATTAAATAAACTTTATTTTTTAAATATTTGAAGTAAAATTTTAAAACACAATAAAGTTTGAAATTTTGCACATTTTTATTGCCAAAATTACTGATTTAAAATATTAACAAACTAAAAAAATATTCAAAAAATAAAAATCCTATTCTGTTAAATGCACTTAATGAACATCTTTAAATTTAAAAATGTAATTGAAAACTAACAGAATTCATTTTTTTATTCATAAAAAGAACTTTCATCACCTTTTAAATTAGGAAATGTTTTTACTTTATACTGTCATAATTTTTTAGAAAGCTCGGAAAAAAGAAATCTAAACCGAACTAATAAAAGATATTTCAGATTTTTTTTAATAAATACGAAATTTATATATTATCAGAAAAATAAGGAAATAACTATTTTTTCATAAAAATTATTCTTAAGTATATTTATCCAATATGATTTTTTAATATTGAATTCTTAATTTTCTTTTTTTCCTTCTTTTTTTATGTTTGCGATAATATCAAATTAAGCAGCACAATGTTTTGAGGTAATTTCAATAATTATAAAGAACTTATTTGTAGATAAATGTTTAGAAAATCAATTTAGGGAAGACTGCTATATTTTAATCATTAATTGCTAATCAAATATCCTTTAATCATTTTCCTCCTTGTCTCATTTTTTTGTTATCAACTAAGAAAAAGGAAATTGAGACAAAATAGAAAATTATCACAGATTGTGAAAAATTTAATTAATTCATTGATTATTTTTCTATTTTAATTACTTGTTTTTCCCCTTAAGAAAATGATCTACTAATAACAATATTTTTAATTTTTATTTTAATTTATATTTCTTTATATTACCCTCCAGCGAGATTTCATTAAAGAATTAATATGATAACAGTTGCTTTGTGTACTGTAGGACAAATGGATATGCTCTCATTTTTAAAAAAATATATAATTATATTCTCTTTTTTTAAAAAGTAGGGAAGATAGAATAGTTTGAAACAAAATATATGTGATTTTATGAAGTTTTCTGTGAAAACTTTTGGGTTTAAACAGAATTATAACTATTCTTATTAAATTTAATAATGGATATTTAATTAAAAAAACAATTTGCTTTGCAATATTAAAAAATGAATATAATTTGTCCTCAAATTTTACTTATTTACTGAACTTTTGTCATACTCTTCGCGGTAACCATAAATCTAAGGAATTTTCTAACATTCTCAATTTTATGTAATGATGTAAGTGATTTCGATTCCGCTGTATGTGATTTTATCAATGCATTGTATGTGCATGCAACTGCGTTAAGTTTTTATCTCACACTAGATGGCGCTGTTTTGTTGTTTACCTGTTCTCCCGAACAAATGGGAAATTAAAAGTTGCTTTTCCGAATTGATACGGTGTGGTACTTTTTTTCATTATTTCTCGAGAATTTGATAAAGCATCTTTTAATGATCTAGTTGCAAGTGGTTTAGTAATTTTACGCTTAAAAATATGTTTTTGAAACTTCGGTTCAAGAGAATTTCTTTTAAAGTGAATTCAATTCGGTTCAAGAGAATTTTTTTTTTTTTTTAACAAGGAAAAAGAAAGTTTTTTGTAGCTTTGGAGGCAATAATATAGTTCAAAATGAATGTTTATTTATCTTAGAAATCTTTTGATAGTTGGTAATTGCTTTACCATCGATAAAAACAATTACAACTAAACAGTTTGTTTGGAAGTTAGATATTAGCATTAGATTTTTTTTAATTATCGACTTTTTACAATTATCGACTTTATTAGAATTTATCGAAGAATTATCTGCTATATTAATAAATTAAAAATACTCTGATGGCTGAAATGGTATTTAAAAAATAATGGAGTATTTTGAAACTACTCGATTACTAATACAATCACGAATTCTATTTAAAAAAACCCGAAATACTAATACGGCTGAGAAAATTAAACATATTAGTCAAATCTAGATATTTAAAACCTTTCAATTCTACTTTTGTTGAAACACCAATTTCTTTAATGCAAAACAAATAAGCTTATATTTCTTTACTTAATTAAATTAAATTTTATAGTTACCGTAAAGCTATATAAAAGTTTAAATTAACTATAATTTGTTTTTGATGTTTATATAATATAAAAATATTTCACAAGAATATATTGTTACGAAAAAATCTATCCTGTGGGTATAAGTGTAAAATGCTCAGTAATAAATAACGACTTTTTATTCTACAAGAAAATGCGATATACATATATTGAAGCACAGACGAAGCCTACACAAATCAGCAATTGTTGAAATCAACAACACACAAGCCGAAAATCATTATTAAACAATCGTGCGGAGAAACTCCAAATAAAGAACTCGATTCTTGACGCCTCTCGACTAAATCTGCTTTGATTTTTATAACTCCCACAACAAGTCTTCAAATGCTCTAGAACAAATCGGAGAACTCGAATCCTAAATAGATCTACTGCCAAAATTCTCGAATATTATAGACCCTTTCCTTTTATAGCCAAAGTCACTAAATTCACTGCTAAATTGCAAAATGGTTGCCAAGTTTGTCGCCAAGGGTGAAATTTATTGAACTAGCATTCACACAGCATCAGTTAGAACTACATGTAAAATTATCTTCTTTACCAAGAGACTTACTACACAAGTATGAAAACGATATCATAAATTCATAAATAAATATTCTAAAGAATATTCTTCTAATGGGATTTAGAAATCAGTATGATCAGTACTTGTGTATATGTTTATAGAAACGTGGTTCATGAAAGTCTTTTGTATGATTTCGATGGCTGTGAGATTTGATAAAGTGTTGATCAAGCAATTCAAGACCAGATGTGACTATATTCAGTCTACGTGTTGCTATTGAATCCAATTGAAAGCCAATTTGAATCTGAATCTAAATTGACGTGAATCTAACTACGCATACAGGAAAAAAAATATATTTAACTAAAGTAATAAGATTTTCTTGTGACTCCATAGAAATAAAGTGTTTTT
>JAPMOR010062800.1:240023-255898 GCA_026543865.1 Argiope aurantia | reverse complement strand
CTCCCAATTGTGATTTAATTCACTATTCATTTTCAGATAATGTAACCATTAACTTAAAAATGTATATACTAATATCTTGATATTAAAAGGGTATATCATATTTACCATAGTTTCTCCATCACATAAGCTTTAGTATATTCTTACAGAATATATTATAAAATATATATATTAATAAACATATATTATAATGTTGCGGATCGATTCTAAGAATGTAACGTTAAATATTTGAAAACGCACCATAAAAGCAAATTGAAAAGGCACAGTTTGTAAAATAAACGCCAATTACGTAACATATAGAACACTGAATTTTCAAAAGCTTTAACATATTATCTTTCTAAATGCATAAACTACCGTTTCCATAAAATTTTATTACAAAGGAAATATTTATTATGTATGCATCATTCGATACTACTCTTCTCCTTCAATACAATATTCCAAAAACTGTTATTTTCATTATATTATTAAACATGGTTATCATATTCTTACTCTTTGCATTTAATTAAACACAATATTATATCTAGTAAAATTGTATCTGAATAACATAGGACTGAAATTATGATTGGAAATTTTGATTCACAAACGGTATATTGAATAACCTTGGGTGATTCAATTTTTACACAAGAATTAAAAGTAATTATTCATAATTAATTCAAATAGTTTCATTAGTTTATTGAAATATAGGGCAACTAAATATATTGTATGATGCTTATGTAAGAATTTAAAATGTTATTCCGTTATTTCTGTATTCAAAAAGAATGACAATTTTTTTTGGGTTTTTTTAAGCAAATGAATACATTATATGATTCTTATTCGTATTATATTCATTTTTTAAATATTACATTTAGTTAAATATAATATTGTATTTAAATAATGTAGTCTTTCTCAAACTAAGTACCACAAAAGACACATTAAATTATTTCCGAGATGCAATTTGTACATAAATAAAATCTTAAAAGAATATTTAACATGAATACAAAAGAGGGGCCCCTGGGCACATATATAAATATATTAAATTTATGCTTCTTAGTTATATGGATCAAATTTCTAAAAATGTTTGAGAAGTTCTCAAATAATAAAATACGTTTAAAGTTCATATCTTGTTTAAATTATTTAAAATTGTTGAAAGGAGAATTTTTACGAGCTGATAACCCGGCATTATGCGAGATTAAAATCCTTTCATTAATATACAAACTTCTTTTGTTAAAATATTTTAATATACAAATTCCATTTTTAAGAGTATGTATTATAAAAAAAGAGAAAATTTTCAAATAATATTTTAGTTTAAATGCTTAACAATAATAATATTTAGTTAAGGCTTAGCGGTAATGCTAACGTACAATCTAATTTCCTTAATTCAAAATCATCTGCTTTAATTTATTAAAATAATAATAGTAAAATAAAGAAAAAAAATTGCAGAAAAAGAAATTAGTGTCGTTGAGAAGAAAAAAATTCTGAATTTTATGGCGGTTTTATTTTTTACGGATTAGTTCCCTCTGGAATTTCTGCTAGGATTTGGGGGGAAAAAAAGCAAAAAATTGGTTATTTATCACAGCCTGAAGCGGATGCTTTCAACGTACGTCTGCATCATTGGATCGCAAGGTCTTTACACTTCTTGCCACCATTTCAACGATTGGCTTATGCTTATTTTTAGGCATTGTGAATACGTTGAATAAAACGAAAACCCAGCAAAAAGATATTAAGATAAAGCAGAAATTAAAAAAAATATGGGTATAATAATTTAAGGTTAACGTTAATGTTAATTTATTTTTTAATTAATAATAATTGTTTGGGAATCGTGAAACCAATGCATTTAAAAAAAAATGGAAATCTAGCAAAAATTTAATATTTTAATAAAACGGAAATTTTAAAAATTAGTGATGTAAGAATTTAAGGTTAACGTTTATTACAATATTACTTTTTAATTTATAATAATTGAAAGAAATATTGAATGAAAATGAAACTGATAGCAATGAAATGGTAATTTTTTTTTTAAAGATGGCACAAAAATATTTCTTTTAAAATTATTTGTTCTGAAATTATTGGAAATGAACAGTAAAATTTAGATTGATTTCTAATTGAATATTTAATTTAATTCTTGTACATCCAAAAATTAACAGAATTCATTCTCTTGCCATAACGAATAAACATGCAAAGTGTGGTTGTAATTGGTTCAATCGCTTGAGAAAATGTGGACATAAATACATACATGCAATCATACGGAAATAAAAAGATTTTTGTTCGTATTAAGATGAGAAATGTATGTAGGAAAAAAAAGACACAGACAAGTCAACAGTGTTTTAAATCAATTTATTTAACTTCATAACATAACTGAAGCTTTATTAAAACGCCTTTTTCTTTTTCTTAAAATCTATACTAGGATTCATGTTAGCACCATTTTAAATACGGTACATCTTTTTTTTTTACATTACAAAAAGACGAAAAATATGACATACTACAGTCGAACGGATTAAAAATCAAGTAATGTTAAATTATTTCGACTTTCAAAAAATGCAAACAGCCAATTATACATTCCTTGATCTAACGAACGATGTTTCCACATGTTTCGAATTTCATAAAATGGATTATCTTCTTTAAATAATGTCCACATCATTAAAAAAGTTCTTTTTTATTTTTCTATTTTCCATCATATCGTTCCATTATTCCGCTGTAATTACACGGAAAAAAGACACGTCTCATCATTTTTTTTAATCAATTGACTGATGATGTGAGACATTTCGAGTACTGTTGTGTTTTAGCTGTGTCTTACCAGACACATCTTTTTCTACTGTGCCTATGGCGCAATTACGAGTCGCGTTTTGTAAGTCTCTCGCGCAGAATTTTGCGTCACGCCCGCGCTTTTGTCTCGCGTTTAGCGTTTACGCACATCGCGCTTACTCGTTCGCGTTAAATTCGTTGAACTAGATTCGCGCTGGAGATATATTTCGCGTTAAGATATACATGCATGTATATACATTAGATTGCTCTGTAAATAGTGTTATTTGGGTATATATATATATTTTTTTCTGTATATTTAGGTTTCAAAACGTCCCTTATCAAGTCAATCTTTTTCAAGTCGAGAATTACTAAGGAAAAGTGTATATTTATATATTTTTATAAGTTCCGTTAAACATTATGAATTCTGCAGTGAGTTTTTCCTTATGGCAGTTCTCAAACATTATATTTAGATGCACTCGGTTCCTAATTTATGTGCCAGTACTGTTTGATTAGAGGAGGATTATCCGCGAAATGAGGAGTGCAATAGGCATACAAAAGGTGTGCATGCAATAATTGTGTGAATTATTTGTGATGTTGAAGTATTTACTGAGTGCTCTACCTGTCAGTTGAGTTAATGAGTGCATCGTTGAGTACAGTTCGCTCGCTATGCTCGTAACCTTGGAACATTGTTAGCAGAAGAGTCTGCCGAACTAGTGGAAAAAATGGCGATATAGCAAATTAGGGTTTTAGAAACAGAAGTGAACTGCATGGGACGGGCTTTTGTGATTTACTGTCACTAAGTTGTTGACTGAGTATGCTATTAAGATTTCTTAGCGTAAATCAAATTGAAATCTTAATAATCAATCTCTAACTAGTAAACTGTTTAAAACTTTTGATTTATAGGCAACAAGCATTTTTACCGGTCTTCGGAAGATTGTTTTCATTTCTGCATTCTTTTATTTGTATTGTTCCAGTGTATGCTAAAAATATTTGATGCCTAATTGAAAAATAACACTACTATAAAATGAAGGATTTAAAAACCTAATTGTGTGTATGAATATTAGAGATGTAAATAATATTATGTAAGTGCTGCCAACTTGTTTTTTCCAAAGATCTTGCAGAAAGTAGACTTTTAAAAGTCTATTAAGTGTTGCATTATGTTAGTTCTGCATTAAAATGTAAATGTCAGCAGAAAAGGTTTTAATTTTTGTCAACAATTATTGCTGCTTATTATCATTTTAATATTTAAAAATAAAACTTATATAGCTGATATATTTAATGTCTCAAATCAGAGTCAAACAACCAAGCCACTAAGCTTTAAATGCAAAGCAACAAATAATTTATTTATTAAAATTAATATTGAACACTTACGGATACTGTTATTAACAGTTATATTATATACTGTTATTAACAAACATCTAGATATTTTATTAGGGGCATAAGCGTCTGCATCTCATGAATATATCTGAATAAAGTATATCACAAAAGTGCGTTCCATGCTAAAAGAATATATATTTGTTCAATAAGTATAACAATTCAAATTAAATCATATACTAAAGATTACTATGATCAATATAACAAAACTAATCTGTTTTAAATTAAGATAAAATGTTTACTTACAAAAAAAATTGCAGATAATGATGTTGCTAAAATTTACAGTCTCTATTGCTCAATGATAATTTAATTCTAGTTGAAACTGTGTAACCTTAAAATTGTACCTCAGCATAACTACGCAGAATGATAGTTCAACTACAAATATAATTACAATATCGCAACACAAGGATTGGGGTTATTGATATGAGAATAATGTTATATATATATGACTTTTATATGCAAATATGAATTTTCTCCAAGTCATTTGACCGATTCTCATGAAAATTGTTTACAATAAGCTGGCAGTATTCCAGAAAAAGTTTTCAAAATCAACGGGCGAACCATTTATTCATTTTTAGAAATGAAACCCCAATGATATGCTCAGCTTTTGCCAGGTTAGTTGTTGCGATCATATGTTCTTAGAAATTTATTCAGTACATTACAATTTTTTATATTCTGTTAATCAATGTTTTAAAAAAATGAAAAAAGAAAATGCAAGTGATATACTGTTAAAAAAAATTATATTATAAAATATCTTTTTCTGTAACCAACACACCTGAAGTGATGGAAGTGCATAAAAAAATTTAATAATAATTATGTTTGAAAAGTTAATTAAATTTTTAAATAAAATTTTAAATAAATCCAAAATTAAATTTTTAATTGAATTCAACGCTAAATTTTTTAATTAAACTTAAAATTAAATTCTAAATAAATACAAAATTAAATTTTTAATTAAATTTAACATTTTTAATTAAATTAAAAAAATTTAGTTAAAATTAAAAACCGCATTAAAAATTTTCCTGATTGAAATAAAAGTATAATGATCTACTGCAGCTAATGAGGAAAAAAAGTAAATTTTACTGAAGCATATCTTCAATATTTCATTATTATATTTTTTTTATGAAATAACAACATTTAAATTTAAAACTGTAAATGCAATAAATAAATCACAAAAAGAAATAAGAATTTTGTGTAAATAACTTTTGAATCTAATATTTGGCATTTATACCTATGAAATATATTTATTATTATAAAGTATATTCTTATTTTTACCTATCATGCAAATTAAAATTAAAACTGTTTCAAATTCTACAATCCGTCTATTATTATTAAACATTAATTGATTTTTATTTTATTTTAATTAAATATTAGAAATTTTGGATTTCATCAAATCCTTTTTAGATAGAATAAATTCTCATATTTATTTAATTGTGTAAGATGATAATTATTTGCTTTGTTAGATTATTTTTCGCCACACGAAAAATAATTTATTCTAACACTGCTATTCGGAAGAGTTTATTTGTAATTTATCTACAAAACATTTGAATTTCTTTGGTAGTTGGTGAAATGTTTTTAATTTTATAATGTATTGCGAAGTCTGCAACTTAGATTTCATAATAATTTTAACCGAATTCTCATCCTAAACGTCTCTAAAAACTTAGGCTTGTTGGATCCTTCCATTTTTTATACAGATATATTTTAATGCTCTCTGATTATATTAATTTAATGAAAGGAATGTCGTCTTCCTTATTTAAATTGATCTACATTAATTATTTTTAAAGACGTCATTACAATGACTAACTGATTTTCTGTCAAGATTTTTTATCTGTGGAATTTGTTTGGTTCCGGCTTATAATGACCGGAACATTTTTATAAGAAAAACAAATAATATTATTTTTGAAAAAATGATGAAATTCGAAGCATATTTATAATCTTGCTAATTAATAATGATTGCACTTGTTGAAATTTGAAAGATATTCATTTCATTTTTTCTTCATTAGATAATGTCCTCATTTTTAATATAATAATAAATATTAATTTTTAACTTTTGACTCGGCTCATCTATTTCAGATAAAAAAATAATGTTTAATGGTTTCAAAACTTTCAAATGAAACACTGGAATATGATATAACTAAAATTGTTATGCGTATCAAGAATGGGCGCCATTTTGTGGAAAGTCCTCCATTAATCGCTGCACTGGCTTTTGATTAGGACTTTTAAACAATAAAACAATTCACGCTTGGAACATTTCTCAAATTTCTCTTATGGTTACAATTACAGTTATCTGCCGTTCCTACTGAATTCTCACTTTTCATTCAAGATCCGAAACTTAAGAATAACGATGAGCAGTCATCAACTTCGTCACTGAGAATATTCATCTACGATTAACGGAATTTATGTGAAAGAATTAAATCAGACTTTGCTAGGTATTGTGAAGTGATGCTTTAGTATGAATGAAAGTTTCTGTTTATAATGTCAGAAATTCAGGAATTGCAAAGTATCTATATACTACTCTTACAATTTTACTTCATTCATCTAGGCAAAGGGGGTACTGGGGGGCTTAAAGGGAATGATATAGAGCCTGAATTTTCCCTACCTATCTAAATTAGTAAGCATGTAAGAAATCTGGTTCATACAAAACTCTTCAAATGTTCACCATACTTAGCTGGGAAATTAGGCTTAGTTTCATATCAGTTATTATTTTTTTTTTATTCTTGCAACATTATATACTTAATAAATTAAATTTATCTTCGATTTCTTACAATTTCTTGGAAATATGTTCAGTTTTCAAATTCAAACCATCTTCATTTAGTATTTTCTCAATGGAAGTTTAATTTGCAATTTATCTTAAATATTTTAGAAGTAAGTCCAGTTTTCAAATTCCAATAATTATCAGTTAGTATTTTCTCATTGGAAGTTTAATTTGCAAAATTGATGTAAAGGTTTCCATTTGTCAATTTATTTGTAAACTGTATGAAATAGAATTTGTTTGTAATTTTATTTAAATTTCTTTCATGTTATGGAATAAATTAGTCCATTTTTATTGATGCCTACGTTTTCAGGATTATTATTTTTTCTTTATTTTTGAGACTAAATTGCATTAATATAGTTGTTATATTCTATTAACTTCATTTGCTTCTTACTTTTTCTTTTAACAAGGTTTATTCCAATAAATGCCTACATTTTTTTTTCACTTATGCTAATAACGAGATTGGGATCGTAAAATCCGTGAAGGCAAAGATAATAAACACAGGAGCAAGAAATTTAGCTGCTAAGTCAAATGCCTATGATTTTTAAAAAATTAAATATTACATTATATTTTATTGTATAATCTGTTTAAAAATTCTTTTTATTTCAAAATTGTATACAAATATTAGGGATTATTTTTACTGAATACGGTATTGACACGTATTTCATGTTCGTATGGTGAGCATTTGAATGAAACTCAATCTCTTTGCAATAGTTTTTTTTTATATATATCATTCGACAAAACCATTTACTATGTTAGCGGTAGTTGTTTGCAATAACAGGCTTAAAGACACAGGATATATTCTTCAGAAAAAGCATAAGAAGATTATGTTTATCCTTATATTATATGTATTAATATATATATATGCCTTTATAATAAGTGTGAATCTGAAGTTCACTAATATTTTTCATTTCTTTCAAAACTAATACATATTAATCTTTGGTTTTAATGTTCACAGTTCAAAAAAATTATTATAAAGGATTTCAGAAATATTATATTTTTGAAATTATAAACATTATATCAGAAATCCAAAATGTTCGCAGATAAAATGTTTATGATATCATAAGTACACAGTTAATATTGCTTTATATTCTAGAAAAACTGACTCTTTATTATTTTAGCGATAATGTTATATAGCTGCTGATAATTAAGGAGTAATTTTGAAAATAAAAACAATTTTCCTTATGATTTAAAAAATATTTTTAAAAAGTTAAATGACACAATGTAATTTTTTTTCACTCAACTGACACTTTTAGTCTTCATTTCATCTAAATAATACGGAAATTTGCTTTATCACCCTTAACAAATTATGATATTATAAAATGAAACTAAAGCAATGAAAACATAATATTAATGCATGAGAAAAAGCATTTTTAGTGATAAATGTTACATATTTTAACAATTATTAAAGCTTATGATTAAAATCACTGATCTCTTTGCAATTTTGTACATCCTGTGTCAGGAAGGCTTAGTTATTGCATAAAGATTAAAAACGTTTTTAGCACTAGTATCGTTAAATTTTAAATGTTCATTGGAATATATATGTACATGCATGATTACATTTTGTTTTAAGTTAACGTAGCAGTACTACTATTTACAAGGAAAATACTTTTCATATCACCTGTAACTAAAAGTCCATCTGAATAATCAGTATTTTGCTTTGTTAGTATAACGTTCAAAGATGAAGTATTTCCCACGAAGTTCTGCCATTTTTCCGAATATTTCTGTTATTCTGAGTTTGTCTGAGCAGTCATAATCATAAACACTTCATTTAATATTAATATCACGGTAAGTACTTTAGTGTGAAACAATAAATCATAAAAAGTTTTTTAGGTCATTTAGGGGTTTTTTGTCAGTCTTAATATATTTATTTCAATGCCATATTATAGTTAAATTGTGAATGTAACTTTCATTTCAAACAAATATATATGTGTATACATAATTTGTTCTGTAGACACGATTGTAATATAAATTTGTTTTTCTAAAATTCTGTGCGTTTTAAACTATTCGTATTGAAAAAGTCTGATAATATTTGGCACTCTGTTGTAGAATAGGTTAATCAGGAATCATATTCTGAAGACTATTGAAAATTTCCAAATATTAAAAGTTATAATCACATAGATTGTCTATTGTTGAAATAATTCCTTTTGTGCAATCTGAGACTGCAGTCAGACTTTTTTTTTAGTCTAAAAAATTTGATAACTTATATTAACATAATATTTCAGAGAAAAAATATTTTGCGAAATGTAATAGAAATTTTTCAAAATAATCTTATTGGATTCGAAGTTTGGATTCAATCCGAAGAATTCTAATAAATTTCTAGATCTGTCTTCAAATGATAAGAAAAAAACTTCATAGAATGTTTATACAGATATGTAAACCTATTTCAGCCATTCATTTGTATTTGCAACAGCTGTTCTGGTGCAATCGGATACCATAAACAATACTTGTGTAGTGTTGTTTACAAACTATAATAGTTAGTTACATAAGCCAGATTGTTTTGAAATGAAAGATACGATGCAAAGGAGTACAAGTGTTAGCTTACAAGAAATTGCACTTTGTGCATGGCAGTGAAATTGAGTGCAAATTTATTTTGAGGCAAAGAAAAAAATGTAGCTTAGCTCTCTGACATTCTGCGTCACTAAAATTTATGATTTTCATGAACTCGACAAAATGCCAGGATGTTGTACTCCTGCGATTCTAAGCTTCACGAATATAAACCAATAACAAAGCAAAATAAATTTAGAATCATAGAAGTTAATATTTTTGATAATTGTAATGATAAATAATATGAGAAACTTATTTTGATAAGTATATCAAATTAAGTTAAATACTTAAGAATAATACATAATAAGAAAGAATATTATTTTTCTTTTTATCGGAATATTAATTAAAGTTGGGATATATTTTCCTTGTAAACGTAAAGCTAAAAATTCCATCAAAATTCGTGTTATAATTTGAAGTTTTATAATAAGAGTTTTAGTAAAAAACTTAACTATGGATAATGTTACGTGTATTAATACACAAAGTAGAACTAATAGTAATTAATTCATTAAAGTTCTTGATGGTGTCAACTGATACAATCGGGTCATTTTTGCACTTTAGTAAATGGATAAATAGAAAAACATGTGATTTAATAGAGTACAAAAATCTTAATCAAAATATTAGTGACAATATATTTCTAATAAATTTAGTTACCCAAAAATAAAGTTGATAAACATTTTATGATGTGCTTGAATTTATAATTTTTTTAATCGTGTTAATTTGAAAAAATCAAATTTTCTGTTTTTGCATGAAAATACTTTACAATTACTTTTTAAAATAACATACCGTAAAATAAAAATGTTTTTAATTATTTTGCATGCTTGTTTCAAAACCCTGGATTTTATTTCCTATGATTGTTAAAAAATATGTTGGATACTTATATTTAAAGTATTAATAAGAAGTTTCTTTTAATAATATTGAATCTAATAAGAAATTTCCATAGTGTTTTGATTTTAGCTATTAAATTTTGAAATTGTAAAATATTTTTATATAATAAAAATAAATGAAAATTCTTTTTACATCATATAATTTCATTATGTACTAAGTATGCTTATCTAAATATTATGATATAAAGTTCAATTTTATTTAAACTTGGTACAAAATTGAGTAAATTAATTCAAATTTTTTTATCCTTTTTTTATCCAAACTAAATTTTTAAAAAGTATGCGAAGTTTTTATTGGATTTTAGTACTTTCGTGCCATGGTGGCTTAATATTAGATATTGATATGAATGATCTCTGATCTATTGAATATTCCTACGAGTGCTTCAAAAGACCCGATCGTAGCAGTGGTTTCTGCAGTTGTCATGGTCAAATATGTGTCGTAGTCACTCTCACGAAAAAATCGTTCCTCACGCTACGAGGTGTGGTGCCGAGAATATTGTGACGCAGGTGGACAAGATCGTGAAGAGGGTGAACCCGAACAGGCAGATCCGGTCGACGACCATGCCTGCAAATTTCCAGTCAGATATGACTTCTTGGTTCTCGTCCTCTTCTCGCATTCTCCTGGTGATGAACCGTAGCTCTCTGAGAATGCTCTGCAGCTCCCTCTGCGTGCTTAGGCACGGGTGGTAGAGGGGAGTCTCGTCCCCCGACCCCCCTCCCGTCCCCCCGGCGCGGCCCCCACTAACCGTATGCACGTAACCGACCCCCCCGGAAGTGCTGTTCTGCTGGCGGAAGTCGTCGTCCATATCCAGGACATTGGCCAGCAGGCTTCGGGAAGATCGCTCCTTCAGTTCGAGCTCCTTCATCTTGGAGCTCATGAAGAGGTGCTTGCGCGTGATTTTCTTTCCCGGTCGACTCATTCGGAGGATAAACGGTAGCCATGTCAAGAAGATTGTCTTCACCTGCAAGAAAAATGGAGAAAGGAACAGGTTGAAGCATGTCTGCACGAACAACAACAAAATGCACTTAAATAATGTATGAAAAAAAGTTTAAAAAAAAATTAATTTGCAAAATTTTATTGCTGGCAACTCAAAATCATATAAAATTTTCATGAAATCTCTTTTTCTATTATGTCTTACCTTAAGATGATTATATTACTCTTGTTTGCAACACCTTGAATTCGCATATTGATGGGTATAAGGTGGTGAACATGTTTAATATAGTAAAACCTCTTCAGGCCAGACTGACTTTTTGGTGGCAATTGACTCCCAGTTCCAAGGACAAGAAATGTCGGAATACTTCCATGCCTAACCATTATTTGATAGAATGTATAATTGACCATCTCGCTACCACTGAACTGCGAAGTATTGACAGATGCTTATGTGGTCGACCATTTACCAATCAGTAGCATCATATACGAATTCTTTACGCTGTACAGTCTCTTGAAGGCTTCGGACCCCCCCCCACTCGACATTAAGGGTCATGGTACTTTCAAAACAATTATACACCCATTTGTCATTCTACCTCGTGACTTTTTTTTTGTTTGATCAAAGATGTTTGGCCTCCTGCTATCAGTGCACTCACTTTCTGGCCAATTTTGCTCAGATAAGTACCAATCTCCTTCAAAGGAGCAGATGAACTCGACTTTTTAAATTCAAACTTTCTTATTTTCCTAATATTCGAACACTACTCCTTTAGTCTCACCAACTCTAAATTTTGTCATCTGCAAAGTCAGATTTCTCCTAAGCCCGTTATAAGATGGGAAGGAATATGGCAGAGGCAAGTGAAAAAAAAAAGATTCATACTCCTTTCTTTGCAGTTTCATAGGTATATCTTTCAGATAAGTTCAAAAGATTGAATATACTCAACATTAATATTGCTGCTGAATGCAAAGAAATACAGAGAACTCTATCAAAATTTTATTTACGATAATCTACCATAATTGACAAACATGAGTTTCTTCTCTCACCTCAATATAGTTTAGACTTTTTTGAACAAAATTTGACAATTCTTAATTTTTAGCGATGTTACTATTCTTAGAATCATACATTGTGGGTTCATCATTCATTAAGGACTTATTCCCTGAGTTCTGTATATAAATTAAAAAAAAACAGTCTTGTCGCATGTCTTTCTTCTACAATGGAAGAATAAGGTCGAATCTTATAGGCTTCCTACTTTCCTTCTTTCTTTCTATTTTTCCTTTTCTTTTGAATTCACTACTTGCACGCAAGATTTATACAAGGTAGTAGCAACAAATTAATTCTTGCCGTTTATAATAATTTTATTTCTAAACACTTACCGCAGATTTCGCCATAATAAAAAGAATTTCTTGTTGGCATAATATTTTACAGTTTATTATTATTATTATTATTATTATGTGTATGAAAACATCAATTGGAATATTTTTTTGAAAAAAAATAATAGTTTAACTTATAACCTTAATTATACTCTTAGACGAAATTATGAATCTAATGACCTATAAGAATTTAAACGAGTAATATAACTTTTTACCTACGATATGTTACGCACTATTTGATGGACAATTCCAAACAGTTTCTAAATATTTCACATTATGACCAAACTATATTTTACCATATTTTCAAGAATCAATAATAATTGAGAAAAGTGTATTATTTTCTCTAGAATCAAACTAATAGCAATTCGGGTTTTTTTCTTTTTAAAGAAATATTGCCTTATATTGAGATAAAATATGCCCTTTGATATGCTAAAGAAAATTTTTTTGATTTAATTTAAATTATTTTTTAGTATTGCCTACATAGACAAAAAGAGGAGGGTGGTGGTGGTTGGAAAATGAATTCATATCCATCCTGAACTATGAAATACAACATTTTGGAAGTCACAGAGAATAAAGATAATTATTAAAATTCAATTCATTGTATTATTACAATTTAAAGACATTTTCTTTCAAACAACAAAATTCTGAAAATTCAATTATACAAATATTTTGTAAATAAATCAGTACAAATGGTTTAAATATATTTAAATATAGATTGGGGGGGGGGAGAAGGTTATATTATCTTGTAAAAATATTAAAAAAAATGTCTTTCCGGTAAATTTTTGATTTAAAATTATGAAAATGATAAATGTTAAGAATGATATATATTTGTAGGCAATGTGAGTAAATCACAAATTTAAAAGAAAATTAAAGCAAAAAAAAAAAAAAATGAAAAAGTTTCGAATTTTTGTCCCGAGTTATTTTAGAATGATAATATTTAAGGACTGATTTACTTTTAATTACAGTAATAAAAGTAAAAATACACAGAACGAGATTTTAATATTGTTACAAAGAGCGTATGTTTAAACGACATTATTAAAAAGCCATCATTGTAAAATATACTTTAAAAACTTTGAAAGATTATTTGTAATAAGAAAGAAATGTATGAAAATAAAATTGATATCACAGAAAAGTTAGCTTATTAAATTTTAAAGGAGTGTAAAAAATATTTTTTTATGCAGCAATATACCTCGAAAATACTGAGGGAAACATTTAAATTTGAATTACGTTTTGATTAAAAATATAATTCAAATTCAAAATAAGTCTTATTCAGCAGTTATATAAAAAAAGATTGCTTTAAATTCAACAATGTGTCCGCTCATTTTTTTAAATTCAAATGATATTACGTAAGTCACGCGACGCAATTTAGAGATACTATGCCAAATTATAAACATTATGTATTTAAAACAGGTGCTCACTATATTATAATTTTTTACACAAGTCAAAATGTATCTACAAGTATTCAGACGCTGATACAGTCCAGCAATGATTCATGTTATGATTTTATAAATAGATAATATTACAAAAAATTTTAATCATGCTTTCATCATGGTTCATTGCAAAAAAATTAACTTTAAAAACTGATAAATAAAATTTTCAAGATAAAACAGAAAAATTTCTGTTAAATAAGGTATTATAATTTCAAACTGCTTAAAAATAAAAGAAATCTATTAAACACACAGAGAATATTTCGCTTCTTTGAAGAGAAAAAACCCACAAACGAAAATATTTTTCTCTAAAAATATATCAACGTTGCAGTTTTATTAAATTTAATTTTGTAGCCCAATTGATTTATCATGCTGCTACATGTTTCATAAATTCACTAAACGGGGAATGCACTTTTAAAACTTAATTAAACCCTTTTGAGAGAAAAAGTATGTAATCTTACCTCAAGCAGTATAAAAATATGGAAATAAGAAAGATGTATTTTTAAACATTTATTAAAATAATGATGTTGCTGTAGAACATATTGAATTTCTCTTTCTATGAAAGTTTAATTGGCTCCATTCGAAGAAAATAATTAGTATGGTTTTCTATTTCAGCAATTTAGCTACTTCGCATTTTGGTTCAACATAATTAAAGATGAAACAGTTTATTTACACTTACAAAACCATTATTAATATCCCAAAATTTAAATTCTTGATGTAATTGGAACTCGGAACTTTTACCCACATGCACTTTTTATCATCTATGAATATAAAACTTTAAACATAAAGTGAATAACGTCTGCATTAAATAATGGCCACAACTTATAACATATAGTATGTTTTAAATTCTCTAATATAATGCGTTATTTTATCGAAATTAATAGATTAAAAATAAAAATGCAAATAACGTTCTTAATAATACCATATTCACCATAAAATCAAGGAAAACTTCATGAAAATTTGAACAACAAAATCAGATTTTTTAAAAATATCTAAAAATTCAATTTATGTACTACCCGCAAATTTTGAAGAACGTTTCAATTTATTTTGATATTTTAAAATGGTAAAAAATCTGCTAAAATAAAATTTTTATAATTTATTTCTTTGATGTTAAAATAAATAACATCTGGGAACATAATGCCTATTGATGACTTTTAAAAACTACTGATAAAATCTAAATAAAAACAGTCTTGTGGTCGGAATTATTATATCTAATAAACAGATGTGTTATTTTATTGAGAATCGTACTTAGTTTTGATAATGGTAATGGAAATTCTTTTATGTTTAAAACAAATCACTTCTTTTAGTCCCTTTTTCCCAACTTATGAATTTTAACGTTCGATTTTCAGAAGTTAAATCGCAGTTTATAATTTCTTAAAGTAGCTTATTTTACAATAAAATAAACTGTTGTAAATTATAATCTTTTTACTTTAATGTTTGAAAATAAAACATGTTATTAAAATTTAGTCTTCAAGTTTAAAAAATTAAATATCGAAAATAAAAATTTGAGAAAATATTTTCATTTCAGATTAATGCCTTCTAAAGCTTCAATTGAAATAAATAAATAAAAATAAACAGTAAAAACTGAAATTGTTAAAATTTTGTAAAAGGTTCGTCTGCATTCATTAAAAAATACAAATACTTGTCAAAAATACATACAAAGGAGTATATAAATATGTGTAAATAGTATAGAATTTGCATAGTTTTACAGGTAACAATTAAAATAGATGTATTTGATATTATATTAGAAGGATAAAAATATAACCAGAAATAATAATGAAAGTGAAAAGAAAACAATGAATATTAGTGAAATTTTTTTAATTACTGTATATTTAGCGTAATAGATAATGCAACATTCATAATCATATTGCTATTGCTTTTCTTGA
>JAPMOR010062800.1:218334-236692 GCA_026543865.1 Argiope aurantia | reverse complement strand
TAAATTAATTAATAAAATAAAAAATACAAATTAATAAAATGAATAAAAAAATAATTTAAAAAAAAATAAACTGATTAAGCTAAAAGCTTCAGAAATTTGATACTCTAAAATCATCTCATTGATGAATGATGATCACACATCATCTCGCTACTAAAACCTTTTGAGTTTTCTAAGTGCATTTAAGGTCTTTAAGATAGGTCTGATAAATTTAATAATTTCTATTTTCAGTTTCTAATAGGAGTTTTCTTTAATTTATGAAATTTTAATTGAAATATTAATACCTCGTTATTATTTTACAGACAAAAGTAACTTTTTACATAATTTGCTTTGATGAGAAATAGAAAATACATGTACACTTCACTAATTCTTATAATTTGAAAGATGTGAAGGGAAAATTATTTTCTTCAAACAGGTAAAAATATGTTGTTTTATATCTTAAAATGATAATGATAATAAATTAATGAATAAAATAAAATAAAAATGAAAAACGAAATAAATAAATGAATCAAAAAATAAATTATACATATACATAAAATGATTAAGTTAAAAGTTTAAGAAAGCTGATAGTCTGATATCATATCATTAAATAAATTGCTAAAATCGTTTGAATTTTCTAAGCGTATTTTAGACATTTGAGAAAGGTCTTTAAATATAAATATTTATGACAATAAAATTGATTTTATATAAGATTTTTTAATTTGTTTATATATGATTTTAAATGCGATTTTTAAATTGATTTATATATGGTTTTAGTATGATTTTTATAAAGATTTTTAATTGATTTTAAATATGATTTTTTAAAGAAATCACTTTAAAGACAATTTGAAAAGCTTTAAAAAAGTCAATCGAAAAATCATGATTATTACCAGTATAAACCAGAAGCATTTTATGAGATTTGAAACTTCAAGCAGAAGAGATGCTCCCTTACTTCTCAGTATGCTACTTTAAAGCTATGAAATATTTATTACACACATTTGAGAATCGTTCTGAATAGAGCATGGAAAAAATCTGTCTACAAACTTTCTAAACTTCTAAAAATTCATATTATCATATACTATATTCGTAAAGCATGGTTGAAGTAATACATGGCTATTCATCATCATTTTAAAAAATATCTTCAATACAAGTTTATTCGTTATAATTTTTAACTCTTTTCCTGTAACAATTATGCAGTACATTGGGAAATTATGTTATTACTGCCATGGGTATTCTGCCAATGAATGTTACTTTAATCTATAACACACGGGAAATTATTCTCTAAACAACAGAAAACATGAACATTTTTATCTGACCATGTATGATTGATTATGTATGTAGATGAACTTCATCTGATTTGAGATGATATGCAGAGCATAAGTTGAGCAATCTATATAATGAATTTTGTTATAATTATCAAGTGTATATAGTGAAAGATATGTCTTTAGTTATAAATTCTCCAAATATAGATATACTTATAATAAAATTATAATTTTGATTTATGTACATGTATATTTAATTTACGATATGTTATTTTTGATATAGATATTTTTGGAATTAAGAAAAATAAAATATGAATCAGGAGTTCGTTTAAAACTATTATTCATAAGTGAACTCCATGAAAATAAATATTTATCTTTAATTAAACCTTTTAAAAATTAGAATTAGGAATTAACAATAACTTTAACAAACATTTACAGATTTGCAATAATTTATAAATAATAAAACTGTAGATTTTACTTATAAGAGATTAATTGTTAATGATTTTTATACGTTAATTTCTGAATATGAAAAGTATTAAAATCTCCATTTTCATTTCAGAAATAGAAAGCATCTCTTATATAGTAAAATAATTAATCATATTATCAAAGACATAATGCAATAGTTATAAATTAAATTATCAATAATAATAAAAAATTATTAAATAATCATTTCTTTGGATTGTAGAATGTAGTGTTCTTATTTATTTTCTATTTATATTTTTTCATTAAAAAGTTTTATATAAAACTTTTAAAAATGTTATTATTCAATATTACGATTGTTTTGAGTTATCCAGTAAAATTTTTTTGTTTTAAATGCAAAAAGTAGGGGGACAAAAAACATATTTCCTAAAAATTGCACTTCAATATATATTTTTCAGCACCTTCAAAGTTTATCTCACATAGTATATATATACAACTTTTCTTTCAAAACATTCAATAAATCGACTTTCTTTAAAAAGTTATAAAGCGTATCATGGTATGGCCTTCATAACAAATATATCTTGGTTCAAAATTTTGAATTATTCTGACAAAATTGGTTTCTTTAATATAGGTGAGAAGCTGAAAGAGTGTTTTTGTAAATAATTTTATAAAAATATTTCAATTAAAATTTTATTTAATATTCTTTTAGAATTGTGATGATTTCTCTCAAATTGCTAATTTTGTTTATTGTAATTAATCTGGTAGCAAATATATGATTACACGTTCTCCTTCATATAATTAAAGTTCCTCAATGTATTTGCGCATAAGAATGGAGAAAAAATGTTTCAACCTTATAAAATTGGAATAATTGTACAGATGATGACATTATAATTTGATAATTTAATGTATACATCGAATTTTCAATAATACATTATTACTTTTGAGAAAAAAAATGTATAATATTCGTGTATTAGTGAACTGCCTTACTCTTTATAAAATCATGATCCTTTAAAAAAATCAGATGGACAATTTATATGTTTTTAATCCTTAATTTATAGACAGAAATAAAAAAGATTTTACAAAAAAAAAATCCGAAATCTGAAAGATGTTCCTTATTACATTTATGCAACGATAAACATAATTTCTATTATATATTTGTATTAAGGTTCCATATCAAATACAGCTTCTATAAATATTCAAATGTTCTATGTCAGTCAACAGTTAATTATATCATTTGTAACCTTACTCATTGATTGAATTAGAACTATACAGTGGCAGTGTTTATATGATATCTATAACATCCATGATAAATAAAACTTTCTAGCAAAAAATTACTTTAAAAAATGAAATAAGCTAAATCAAGGTTTCCTACGGCAATAAAGAAATAACTTGGTGCAGTATTCAGGTATTATTTCAATTTTATATACCTTAAAGTATTTTTGTAATTCATATTTGAAAATGTGTTACATATAGGAGGTTTTATTTTTAATACCAATAGCTTCAAATCCATATAACTGAAACAATAACTTTTCTTTGAATTTTTTAAACGATAATATAAATAAAATTTTTATCAATCATGCTGGTGAATGAAAAATATTATTTTTGTTAGTCTAAAGGACATTTTAGATATATAAATTTTAATCCTTGCAGAAAAGAGGTTCTAGGGTCAACTGTGTCATTAGATTTTTACGAATATATGCTATGTATATATAGATCCCTTACTTTTGTCCCGTAGCTCATATTTAATATGATCACGTATTCTACACGAAAAGCTCATAGAGATTAAAAATTCATAGAATCTTAAATAATAAATAAATTTTAGGGAAATGTGTTTCAGTTATTAAAATTATAGATCCCTTCTTTACAAATAGTATGATGCCGTCAAAGTAACTCTTTACTTCGTTCAGTGAACGCGAAATGTTTATTCACTGTCTCATAAAGGTATCTGTGTCCATATATATATATATATATAACGTATGTAAATATATATTCTTATAAACAATATTTAAAGAAATTACAAAAGAAATCGAAAAAAATCCCTACAAATATCAAAGACAATTAATATTGAGAGAAGTTCAAATAGATTCATTTCTACGTAGCCTTGACATCAGGCTACAAGATGAGGCGCCGAAAAGAGGCACACACAAGTCGAGATGACAGTGAAGGCTGTAAAAAGGATGAAGCACACTCTGTCTACGACCATACCAGCGAATTTCCATTCTGAGATTATGTCCTGGGTCGCGTCGTCATCGCGCATCCGCTTGGTTATGTAGCGAACCTCGCGTAATATTGCCGCCAGTTCCCTCTGAGAGCTCAGGCAAGAAGTTGGATTTGCCGCAGCTGCACCAGTAGCTCCGTGGAGTGTTGTCGTTGGAGTCCCCTCCACACTAGGTCCAATGAGCTGGACATAGCCACAGGCAGAATCTCCACCGGACATGGCGGAAGAGGCACCAGCATTGCTATTAGGGCCGTGCTGTAGCCTGAAGTCATCGTCTATGTCCAGAACGTTGGCCAGAAGGCTCTTAGAAGAACGTTCTTTGAGATCGGGGGCTGACAACCGCGAAGACCGTCCTCCAGAAGTAGTAAATGAAGATGTTGCTTTGAGGCGGGCACTTATCTTGGCGGGACGGTGCATTCTCAAGATCCACGGGAGCCACAGAAGAAATATGGTTCTGATCTGAAGTGGAGAAGAAAACAGGATGCATTGAAGAAAGATTGTTTTGCAACTTTTTTTTTCAGCATGCAGCATCATTTCATCATAATTGAAAATATTAACTCTTTCCCAAACATCACAGATCAGTGATTGCCACCACACATTCTTCGATCACGCAAACAATGTCTTCTATAAGTTTGTGCCATCGAATTTGTGAGTCTTCTTTAAATGACAGAGTTCCTTTTCATAACCTTTACTACAGCCTTATAATTTTTTAAAATTGGCATATATAATATATTTCAATTCTGATTTCATAATGTATCAAAATTTAAAAACTATTAATCTACAGGTGACACTTATTTTCGTTTTGACTTGCCCACCAAGAGTATATTAGTATAAAAGAATTCTAATAGACTTATTTAAAAAGGTTGTAAAATTATTGAAAATATACAAATGATTAAGAGATGAATTGATTGATTGATTTCATCTACAAGATTATTTTATATATATATATATAATATTGCTAATTTGTATCAATGAAGACTTTTTTTAAATTTTGTCACAGTCATGTATAAAAGAATGTTTAGAGTGGTCACTGTCATTTATAAAAATGCGATAATGTTAAAAATTAATTTTCTACTTCAACTATCTCTCTACGCTAAACACAGCAGTTATTTTACGAAATTCATGCAGTAACTAGTCTATGCTCCAACAATCGTTTTAGTAAACGACAGCTATAAAATCCACTACTACCACATACGTGAACAAGAACTTCAATTTCACAAGATTACATATACGTTACACATAATTGAATTCTACATGTCTACAGAATCAAAAAGCAGTGATGTCATACTCAGCCTGTGCTCTGGTGTTTGCTTTTCTTTATCTTCTATGCAAATATCTTCAAAATTGGCTTGTTTGACTTTGCTCTTTTGTTAAAACGTTTAAATTAACTTTCTACCCACTATTCGCATATCTAAGCACACAAATACATTCACTATATGCACATATAGATTTATTTACCAGTTCAATAATATTAAACCAATTATATAAACCATAAAGCTTATAACCATAAACCAATAAACTTTGAAACAATTTTTTTCGCTATCAAAGAAATAAAATTAGAGTCAGTCTGATAAATCAATTCGTAAATATCAAAAAAAAAATGTCAGAGTCTTTGATAAATAAATATTTTTGGATAGTAATAGATCATATTAAAAAAATCATAAGTATGCTGATTTTTTTACTAGTTTCTTTGAGCATTTGGTGAGGAAATATTTAAAAATGAAGTTATGGAAAAACAATAAGATTCAAAATGCAAAGTCAACGAATATTTTTTAACAATAACAATTTATTTAACAGTTTTTCAGTAACAGTATAAAATATTTATTCGTTATTTTTTAGTCTTATTATCTTTGAATATGAAGAGATAATACAAATTTCAACTATCAAATACGGGATAAAATATAATTGATATTTGCATTTTGTCTTCACTTCAGCTTATAAAAGAAATAAAAATGTCAGATATTCGCACCATCGTTTATTCAAATATCAGGAATGTAATGTTTTGTATGAAGTTAAATTTTAAAAAATTCCATTTTAATGTATTCTTATCATTCGATTCTATGTTTCAAAAGTTTACCATGGGAGAATTTCATAGATAATGTAATAATTCAATTTTCCATAAACATCAGTTGGTTATATCACTCACCCATAGCGTTTAACCCATTAACTGCCATCGTTTGGAAATGTTTGAGAGGATAATTTATATATATATGCACAAAAATATGTATCAGTGTAATTATATTCCAATTATGTTTTGTTTTGAAAATATTTGATATTTTTTAAAAAGAGTTATTTCGTTATTAAATTCCTAAAAATTCATTTCAATTAAAAACAAAAGACTGAGTAAATAACAGGTCGTTACTATAAATCTAAATTACATATTTATGTACAATATTTCATTAATATATAAAACCCAAATCAAAAGTACAATGCTTCAAGTATGATAATTCTGCTCCGTTTCACTGACAGATAATTTTTAAATTTGTTCGCCTTTTGGAAAGAACTGAATCATAGAATGAACACTCTCTGCTACACGCAATATACCGAAATATATAGAATTAAATAAACTATCAGGAATATCAAATATATTTTTAGCGCTCAATAGTGTAAGTAAAATTCCAAATTCACCAAATGGAGATCGTAAACCCTAATGGCTTAAATTTGATATTTTCATCATTCATTTTTATAATATTGGTTCTTGTTAATGAGGAATATGATTCATAGATGTTTACAGAAAGAAGTTTAATACAATTGAAAAAATGTGCTTTAATAATATTGATGCAATTTTATAAAGAATTTTATTCTGGTATATAAACCATAAACAGAAGTTTAAAAGTTTTTAAAAATAAATTTTTATGAGACTAAAGATTTTTTAAAAAAATATTTATATATTTTAGATTTATTTAATGAATTATAGAATGGGCTATAAAATATTGATTTTAATACGACTGTATTGGTGACGCAGTATTTTTTTACATTTTCATGAAATAACTTTTTCTAAACTTCATTTTTTTTCTATATAGTAATTTTAGTTTCGATTCAAGTGTTAACTTGGAAACTTGTTGGTGGAAGTTAAACAAGTGTAATTTTTTCAATTAAAAATATTTCATCTCAAATGAAAACGTTTTCCCTGATAAAGAATATGATTCAAATAGTTAAATTTTTTCAGAGTATTGATTCCTAATATTGCTTTGCTTTCAATATAATATATATATTTTAATAATTTTTAACATAAATTTTTAACTTATGAGATTATTAATTTCCTCTTTTATCTTCTGACAGCACTTAAAATTACCATTTTATTCAAGCTTATATCTTTGAAATATAGCTATTTTTTATGAAAGACTTCAAAACAATACGAAGACTGTAGTCCCGACAGCAAACTATAGATATCAGCTAAAGGAAGGGATTCAAAGCTTCAAATATTAATCAAATTATTTTTATTAAAATGTTATCATCTTTCTTAGAATTTTCCTGCACCAAAATTTATCTAATTATTCAAAAATAAAATTGAGCATTTTATGATAAAATAATTCGATAAATAAAGAGTTAAAAAAAGGACTCAAACACTACACGAAAGGATGAGATATTCGTCCTTATAAATTGTCAAATAATGTAATTAATAACTTCATATCATTCCATTCTGTAATTAATTATGGATGCAATTATTAATAAAGACCATTTTATTAATGCCAATGACTAGAATTAATTCATTAGCATATATTTCTTATTTTTTTATCAGTTAACCTAAGTCTTTCACAGTTCATTTATCTAACATTTTTTAGAAATCTCTTCGTCATTAAAAATAAAGTCCAAAGTAACCCTAGAGAAAAATGGATTCCTCTGAAAGCTGAAATGGAATCTTGAACATCATAAATGAGTTTGAAAACATTAAATTCGACTCCATTTTTTTAAAATTGGCAAAGGTGTAAAAAAGCCATATCAATAATCTTGAACCACATGATAATCAATTTTCGTATGCATTAGTAATAAGCTTATGAACAATATTTTATCAGTGTAGCCGGTGACATTTTATATGATCGCATGATATAAGAGTATGATTGAGGTGAAGAACCATAAAAAATCATGTGTTGCATGAAATTTATAATGACATTGGATTGCTATATGAATTTGCAGATTGGCTCAAAGAAATCTGGGTAAATCTAAATCAAAAGTGCGGGTATACCACTACACAATTAACCATTCATCCCTGATTTTTAGACAGAGAGCAGGAGATTTTTCATTTTTCCAAAAGTTCAGTAGAGTATTCCATGAATGACTCATAAAAGATCGTGACAGACAGTCAGACAATGAATTCATAATAAAAAGCATTTTTTACAAGTGTAAGAATGTACCACACTATGTTCCACTTCTATTTATCTTGAAGCAAAAATGTTTCCAATATGCAATGATAATTTCATAGTTTCTATCTCTACCGATGAACAGAATGAAAAACACATATTTTTTCATTGTTGTAATTAATTAGATCTGGGTGCAAGTTTAAATCAAAACATTAATATATTCCTCTTTTATTTATAGAGAATTCATCAAGAAATGTTGTGAAGACGTGTAAGTACATTCCTGGAAAAAATATTTGAGGTATGTGATTACTAAACACTATATAAGTAGCCCAGTAATGAGCCCAGTAATAGCCTTGAAAATACCTTATAAACAGCACTTAATAGCTTTTAAATAAATGTTAAAAATATTAATTTCCCTGAGATTATATTATAGTTATGTCACAATTACTTCATTTACAAGATATCTGTGGAAAACTGATATATTTTCAAGGAATAATAAACAAAGAAATCGATTTCGATATAATATACATTGCGTTTGAAGTTAGAAAGCTTAGACAAGATTTGGTTTGCCAGTTTCCAAAAGTAGTTTGTAACGTTTATAGTTATAAAATATTTTTTCCTATAAGGTAAGATACCCTATTACATGTATGATAGTGAATTGAATCGCTTTAAAATCTATTCAAAAAAGGGGAAAATGATTTCCTTTCGATAATAAGAATATATTTTATTCCACTATCGTAAAATTCAAAGGCATCAAGTGTCAGATAAGCAAGATTTGACTTTGTATACAATACTACTTCATCCCGTCCAAAACTATAGTACATAAACAGAATCACCCATAAATTAAGTGTGGGCACAATAAAAATTTTAATATAATACAAAAAAAGAATAATTATAAGAGTAAATATGTTCTCCTCGATATTTCTGAAACTGTATTATCTTTCCTAATTGAAATCTTGTTGAAAGTGATCTATTTGAGATCTGATCCATGATGAATCTGATTTTATGTTTCAAACATATAATGTTGACTTTTATTAAAGCAATAGATAGGTAGCAGTCTTTTATAGATATTTAGAATATCATTTCCTGTTTACCTAAATACTGAGATGATTATCATTTGTTAATAATATTCGGCTATACTAATTTGAATACTAATATGAAAATTTATTGCCGTTCCAAAAAAAAAATCAACATAAAGTGGAATATAATAAAACTAATTCAATACTTCTACTTGAAGAATGATTGATTTTGTGAGTAGCATTATCACCATTACTTTAGAACGATCAGGTGATCATTTAACGTTTTATTCATAAATTAAGGCCTATTTAAGCATAGATTGAATGAATATTGCTACTAATATTATTTTCTTCAGTAACGTTCGGAAGCGTATGGTCTTCTAAAATTCCTCTAGCAGAATTTTTTTGTTCTCTTTGATAGGTTACAGTGCATTATAATAATAATATGAAACCAAAGCATTGGCTGTTTCATTTTTATGCAAAATAAGTATGTAGTTACCTTTATGATATTATTTTGCAGTAATATATTTTACATCGAGTTTTATTTGAAGGACAGGAAAATGGAGTGAAATCCTTCAAAATGTTTTTAGAACAGAAATCTTTAACATTGTCAATACTTTTGGCACATTGCATCTTAGATTAATCTTTGCATTAATGATACAGTTGTGTAACTGCATCATTTATAGAGCCTCTAAAACTCCTATCTAGTTTGGTAATATGTAAGTGTTTTCTATAAAAGAATGTAATGATTATAGAAAGATTAATGTAAATTTTATTTCTAACTAAACAAAGAGTTTTGATTTCAGCCTATCGACCAAAATAGTCTGTTTAATATGCTACATAAGAATGTTTACACTTATACCCATTTATACGCTTAAAGATAAGCAATTAAAAGACAGCATTTGGTATTAAAATTTTTTGATATATTAGGCGATTGTGTATTTTCTTTTTTTTCAATCTCAAAACTAACACAAAAATTAAAAAAAAATCAGGTAAAATATTAGTTTCAGAGAAGAATGAATCTCAATTTAAAACACAAAATCGCTGATTAAATTGATTCACTTACACACACAAAAAAATCAGAATCAGTCCTATAACAAATGATGCAAATAAGTAAAAATCATCGATATATTATCTTTACCTTTCACGGATTTACGATAGTCACTTATTGCATTATGCTTAATAACAAATAGTTCAAACCTCTACTTTATGGACAGAATCAAGGATTTATTTTTAAAATTCAGATTCAAAGCCTTTCATACTGGTATATCATGCTGTATGCTGAATTTTATTGTGAAAACTCTATAATTCTACCATATTTTTACCACTCTCAAAACTAGAAAACAGAATAGGCATTCATTATTTAATCTGGTAAAAATTTAAATGAAGTAATACAGTTTATAAATTTAATAAAGCAAAACCTATGTTTTGTCTTATCAGATAAGATTTCATAACGAGATGTATACATCTTTTATCATAAAAATATCATAGTTTATTCATGATAAAATAAACAATAATTTTCTTGCTGCAAACAGGAAGTGATTAATCGGTACTCGGAATTCGGAATTCCGTTTGTGTACGTCGAAGAATATTTATTAAGCTATTTTTGAATATGATACCGAAGCTTAAATTCAGAAACAGCTGAAATGTACTACTACATTCATGTTGAAACGAAAGTTCACTGAAATAAATCCAAGAAGATTTCATAAACAATTTTGCAATAGTAGTTGAAGATTCGTGTAGTTTTTTAAAAATATAAATTCAAATTAAATTACAAAGTCCTATAAGTTTCAAAATACTTTAAGTTTTGATTCATATTATTAAGCACAACACTATTATTTAAAATATCATTCTTTAAAAAAAATCCGCATTTTTATTGATATTTACTTATTTCATGTTTTTACCAAATCTCCAAAATTAATTTCACGTTGCATAACATGATTTTATATAAAAAATACTTGGCTTATTTTTAAATTAGGAAAATTTTTAATAAAAGTAAAAATTAATGTGCAATTTAGCAGAATATGAAAAACTAGATAAAGCTTTTTTGAGAGTGAATGCTTTGAAGCAAAAATCTCCATATGATTCTTTACCCTTCTTCACTTGCCCTCCTTTTGAAAGCGAAAATATATGGTATAGAACATCATCTCAAAGGAGTTTAGAAGCATAAATAAAAATGTGAAATGATATATATCTGAATACATCCCTTTTTTGTAATATAAGTACTAAGTAAGATAATTGTGTTCCATGAAACATCAATTATTCAAACAAATAAAGAAGAGAATAAAGAAGTTCACATTAAATAAAAGAATGTAATAGGATCCGCAGGGAAATCTGTGTATCAATTAAATGGTGGAAAACTGATATGGAATTCTTAAAAATATTAGTCGTCTTTTCACATGTAATAATCCATCGATTTCGATTACTTTAACCCCATCAGGGGCTCACATTCTATAGATTATTACGTATACTAATACCGAGGTAACAGGTTACTCCCTCAAAATTTATTCCCTTCTCTGCCTTCTGCTTTCCACTTTATTTTTCCGTCCCTAGAGCGCAAGTGAGGATGTTTTCCATGAGAAGTTGTTGCAACCCTTTTTATCTCTTGCCTCTCATGGCCAGCCTGGAACGTCATGTGTTGAACATGCGTACTGGCCCGTCTGACGACTAGTACACTGTGATCCACGGTATATTGATTTGACAATAGTTGGCCATCTGCGCGGTTAATCTGATAAGGATCAAGTGACGGGATCACTTTTGGGCTTGATGTTAAGTGTCCCCGGAGATAACTCCTATCATGTAGATTTTGCTAGCACTAAAGTAAGTGCCGAGATTGGATTTTCATGGAATCGGTGACTGTCTGCCCTTGTTGGGTTCCGTGGTGGACGGCGCCTTAAGGTCCAAATCTTCAAAAGCATCATATGGATAGAAAAGAACATGTCTTCCCTTTAATAGTATCCATAATGAACAGATTGAAGAAAAAAATCTTTTGACACTATTTTTTTTATCTTCAAATGAACATATACAACAAATGAGATCTTTCACATTAATCCACTGTTTGATTGTAGTAAAGAAGTAAATTCAAATATTGGTAACGCAAAATCCAGTCAAAAAATTACGTATAGAAGTTGCATCTCATAAACAAACGGAACAAACTATTAAATTGGAATCTCTAGCCACTTTTTTTGTTATTGTTACTATACATATAATCGCTTTAAAATGTAATGTGGAGTATACTGTTGTTGAACTGTTAGAAGAAATTTGCGAAAATTTTAAACCAGTATAACTGACTAATCCATGTCAGCAAAAACAGGTAATTAAAGAATACCAAGTGTCTTTTCTGACTTTTAATTCTAAAAAAATATCAGAGTCTATAAAAGCAGGTTATGTAAAATGAGTAGTTCGGTCTTATTTTCTGAACCCCTTGCAATACATTAAATGCCAGCATTTTGGCCATTCGAAAATTTCCTTCCATGAAACTCGAATTTGTGGAACAGGCCATAACAGCTCTGAATGTGCAAAATTTGAAAAAAGTGTAAATTATAAATGCTCTCACATTTTCATTTCCCCTTCTTGTTGTGCTTGGAAACTTAAAACGAGAGTAATTACTGAAAAAAAATCACCATATATTTCATATGACGAGCTAATTGGATCATGAAGTTTTGTGCATCAACTTATTGAACGAATCATACAATTTCAGCGAGGAAAACACCCGAAACCATAAGTCTTCACATTTTATCTCCTCATTCTATTCCATTAAAAAAATTTCTTTAGCGTCTGAAATTGGTACGTGATCTGTTGAATCTTTTATAAAAATATTCACACCTAATTCTGAAAAGGAAGCAATCTCACTTCTACCGGAATGCAATGAACAAGAATTAGCAAGACTTTTCCAATTCCAAAATCACCAACCAACAATAGAAAAATACTAAAAAATATCCCCAGATTAATACAAATAATTAGAAAATGAATGTTGAAAACTATTGAAACATTACAAATATCAGCAGACACCATTTATCTTTATTATTAAGCTTAACAACAACAAAAAATATTTCTGTTTAAACAACTCAAACAGAATACTTTCACTAAGCAACTTATTTCTGTATTGCAAAGCAGTTGAAATTACTAACGATGTTCATCTTGTCATTATACTCATCACGAGCTTATCTTATTGACTCTGAGTCCCAATAAACGGATAATCTTCCTGCAGAAAAAACAAATAATTTACAAGCTCAACATTATGACCGTACTGGAAGGTGATTTAGGTAGTTTTCAAAATAATGGAGACACCTGTGAATAAAGGTGACATTTTTAAATGCGTTTTGTAAGCATTAAAATATAATAATTGCCACCAGTTTTTTATAAATAGAAATGTATATATTCTGGTTGTATGTGATAGTTTTATTGAAGTTCTGTCATTCTTGGACTTTTTTCAAAAGCTTAAAATGTTGACCCTCTCATATTTTCAAAGAATCCAAATTGTAGGAGCCAGTCTAGCTGGAGCAAATGTGACCGAAACATCTCATCTTTTAGGCTTGTCTGAGGTACGGTGTCTAAAGTCATAGCAGCGTACATACAGCGCGGCAAGACAAGTTCGGCGAAGCAAAATAGTGGGCGGAAAGAGAAGCTCGTCGAAAGATACCAACTGGTATTGAAGAGAATTCTAATGTCTAAAAAGCTAACAACTACAGCAAAAGTGACCGCAGAGGTCTTTATCCATCTGGATTCTCCAATGTCAGTGATTACAATTAGAAGCACCTTCATAAACAGAACATTTGTGGTAGAGAAGCAATTCCCAAGCCTCTTATCACAGATATTAAGAGTAAACGTCGTCTACAGTGGTGTCACACTCACAAGCCCAATTGATAAGTGGAAGAAAGTAATATGGTCTGACGAATCGTGTTTCACTTTTCTCTACAACAGGACGGATGCACGTTTGGAGGAGTATGATCTTGATTGTCTCCTTCCAACTGTCAAGCATGGAGGTGGATCTGTCATGATATGGACAGCCATGTCATAGTTTTCTGCTGGACCAATCGTAATACTGAAAGGAAGGATCACTGGGGAGAAATATTAAGTAGCTGACCAGGTCCATTCTATGATGCAAACGTTGTTTCCTTCAAGAGATGGAATTTTCGGGGATGAAAAGGCACCTATACGTGCAGCGAGATTTGTCCAATCATGGTTTGAGGAACATGAGGATGAAGTTAAACATCTGCCTTGGTCCACACAGTAATTGAATCATTATGGTCTATTTTAGAGCGTTCAATACAGAATCGATATCATCCAACGGCATCTCTTCCAAAACGTTCACATTATCTGTAGGATGAATGGTACAATATTCCTCTAAACACGATTCAACATTTTTATGAATGAAATACAAGATGTATTATATGCCAAAGGCGATCCTACATCATACTAATAAAGGATTCTTTATAAATCTATGGTGTTTCCATTAGTTTGATAACCACCAGTACACTCGATATGTCTGAGATCTTATAAGACCACCAAAAGATGCTTGCCCTGCAACTTCACTCCCATTCTCTAGAATGCGCAAACAACAGAAAAAATACTCTCATATAATAATGACAACTAAGTACAAACAAAGACCGGATTCTGCATCTTTTACTGATTTTAATGAAGCAATTTGTTTTTGTTTTCTCAAATTTTGTTGATTTTAATTTCTTTAAAATTGTTATTCATTTATTTTATTTATAAATTTCGCCTTACATTTAACTTTTACATTGCGTTTTTAACAACTTTCTAACAATTTGTTTTATTTCAATAAGATGCGATCATATATTTTAAAAATTTTAAAAAGCCAGCACCTTTCGTGTATGACTGTGATTTTTCTTATTTACCATATGTTTGGCACAGTATAAACAAATGTCTCTTGCGCGAAAAAACTCTATAAACCAACTCTATAAATCAAAACTCTCTATAAATCTAAACTCTATAAATCAAACATCATGTTCCAATCTACCAACAACATATATGTAGTAGCTAAGTTCATTATGAAATAAGCATCAGCTTGTGACTAACGATTTTGGAATCTTTTGGGTAGAATCTCTATAACAAAAAAAGACATTTTGTTGAATATTCAATTAAATTTTAATTTTATCTTCTTATGATTTTAAGCACACCCATAATGAATATCAATAAATTAAATACAATTAAACAACTTTTATATTTGCCTTTATTTTTTATTCCTGAAATTTTTGTTAACACTAACATCAACGGATTATAAGATTAAACACATTTTCTTAAAAAACGATTTATATAATAAAATACAAATTCAGGATTTAACTAAGAATATCGAAACATATAGAACTTTAATTAATTTTAAAGCAATGTCATCCTCTTTAGTGAAGATATTAAGTTATAAGGTGGTTTCTAATCGCATATGTACAAATGAAATAGCAGCTGGTAAACATATCCCAGTTAACATGAACTGGTAATTTCTGGATTTTTTCAAATGAACTGGTAAAATAACAATACATTATTTAAATGAAAATCTGTACTGAGAATAATTTCAGAATTTTTTTTGGATTTAATATCATTATTTAATGTATCATTATCGTATATGAATTGAAAACAATTGCTAAGTTTGCTGATATTGCTTCTGATGCAATTGTATAAAGTCTTATATATTCATGCTCAAAAATTAAACACAACTTTCTTTCATCTCTACATATGAGACATTCTGTCAGAATTGCAGATAACATGGTATAGTATGATAATTACATACATAAACAATAGTAATTGAGAAATTGTATATTATAATGGTAGAATAGTAAGTTTCTAACTGGGATATTCTTTTATAGGTGAGTAAGTAAGTGATGCTCTAGAGTGAGTGAGTTCACTTATCTCACTAGTATTAGTAAGATAAGTGAACAAATTACTCCATCTTGGCTCAGAACTGTTTTCAGCTCCAAAATAATTAAAACGAGTAATAGCTATAAATGTTTCATGGCAAGGTTGCTGAGTTTCATTTTTTTTAGTAATTTCCACACAAATTACTTCTGATCAGAAAGAACCTTGATCAACAAGCGTCACCAAGACTCACTAGCATTTAAATTCTTAAAATAGATTATTGCTTTTTTTCGAGGAAAGCTAGAAAATTCAAAGTTGAATAGACTTTACAGTCTCATATTATTCATGAAAAAATAAATTTTCTTTTCCCCAAACAACAATTTACCCAAATCTTCCAATGTAACCAAGCATTTCATTAAAAAAAGAATTAAAATTTAATTAAAAAAGATACATAAAGTTCCTTAATTTATCAATCATTGAAATAACAAAACATTTGTAAATAACAATTTTTTAAGTAGTATGGCTTTAATTATCTTCAGAATTCTTTCTTAAATGCTTTTGTGGAGTAAGCAGAGAAAACCTATGTTATTAACTTTTGAATATACAAATGATGTAAAAGTTTCCATTATTGAAAATATAAGGACAGAGGAAGTTTTTCAAAAACACAAAGTGTGTGGTGATATATAACTGTTGAAAAAACTGAGATGATACTAAATATATATATATATATATATATATATATATATATATATATATAAAAATACGGTATTTTTGTTTCTCAGTAGAATATCACTATTTTTTGAGTCATAATTCTTAGTGTACATTAAAATGTACAAATGTTTTGAAGACGCAGGTTTAATGTATGATACAATTTTTACTAAAAATGAAATAATACTAATTGAATTAAAAAACATTTTCAGCTCTGTAAAAAAGGGGAAAGATGGGAAGGAAGCGCAAAAAACCTTTTATTCTTTTATATCGTTTAACACTTTTGCGGTCCATTGATTTTATTAGAGTGGTAGTATCCATCTATATTACTGAACAATGGATCGCAAAATGTAAAAGATTCAAGAAATAGGTTGAACAACAATTTAAAGGTTAAAGCTTGAATATTCTTTTTTAAGTTTTGCTTTTAAACTTCTGATTATTAAGATCATTTTCCTCAGGATATTAGAATGCTCGAGTTTCTCTCTTAAAAATAAAAAAAATTGCGTACCCCCTCTCGAAAATGAAATGACAGCTCGTGTTTTTAAAAAGGTGCTATTGCTAGGAATACCTCTCTTAGGTGATGACTTTTAAATAAATATGCTCCGACATCCTTTGATGGATAATTCTTCAGTCACCCAAGCCCATCTGGGAGAGCGTCTATATCGAGGGATTCATGAAATTCTGCTATTCAAATAAATTATATTTAATGAAAGAAGAAGGAAACTCCAGGGTAAAGAGGAAGGAATTTTCAACCAGGCATCTTGAGTGCCCGCTGCAATTTCCTTGAACAGGCGTTTTGGACCTTTCAGTACTGATAAGATTAAGAATCGCAAAATTATTCTGCTTTTCTTTATTAAATATTTGAAGATATCTTCGTGAGTAATCTTTACATTTCCGATTCTTTGAAGATCACGCATCATATTTAGAAATTTTATTCAGAGTTAAATTGGTTTTTGATACCATTTATAAATTATGTTTTAAAAATTATATCCTGTGAACGAAGAAGAGAGATGAAGATACTGAGAAGTAAGAATTAATGAGCTAGGGGTGTTCTTCTTTTAGGTTTAATAGAATTGATTGTGAAAGTAATTATGTATGAAATAAGAGAAAATTTAATAAAAATCGGCGTATTTTTTTATTTTTTATGACAAAAAAAGGTCTACAAAAGTGGTGATTCATTATAAGGTTGAAATGCTCCAAGAATAAATAAATATTATAATTCAGAAAGAATTACGGTATTCAAAAGTTACAAGTATAAAGCTGGTGTAAAATTTTACATATTATTATTTATTTGAAATATTTAATTTTCAAAATAACAGGCAAAGATAATTGTCTTGTTCGTGTTCGTTTTCTCGTGTTCGTTTATGTTTAAATGATACATATTTAGTAATAAAAGAAACATCATTTTTAACAAATAATAAATTTCTGGGCCTTTAAATTAATTTATAACGAAATTACCTATAATTGATTCCGATTAATGATACTGAATTTATGACATGGCAACTTTGAAGTTAGTAGAGGTTGCTTTCAAATCGCATCATAAAAACGCGTCAAAATTTTATTATTTGCATTTAGAATTTAAAAAATAAATTACTAAGAATGCTGAACACTATAACTCTGCTTTGAAGCAAATATATATATATA
>JAPMOR010062800.1:197810-209661 GCA_026543865.1 Argiope aurantia | reverse complement strand
ATTGTTGAATATTGAATAATACAATATTGTATAACATTGTTGAATATGGAATAATTCAATATTGTTCTATAGTGTAGAACAAGTTGGTCTGCGTCGTAATGATTGCCTCTGAATAATTTTGGCTCTTCTCAAGACATTCGAATTCGCCCTTGCTTTATTTAGATTCATAACCTTGCTTTCTCAGGATAAATGTTTTTAAACAAACATGCTCAATATTTTGTACAAACATGCTGGAAAACATGCATCCAACAGCCGTACACATACCATGCAACATTAGCAATTTATGAAATAGGAAGATAGGAAAGATTTCAAAATTTAAAAAGAATTTATATAACAACAAATAACACTTACCATTTAAGTTACTGGCCTTCAAAATCGATTCGTAGTTCGAAATTTATAGAATTGGATGAGAAGAGACGTTCGGGTGTAGAGAAACATATATAGACACACAGAAGTAGAAGAGCGCCATTCATTTCTACTTTAACAGACTACGAGGTAACAGTAACATTTCAAACACCACACAAACATCACATGACAGGAGAGGACACATAAATGTAGTTAGACACATCATGGCATTAAACACACATATCGGAACATCGAAAAAGGAGAAAGAGAAGTCAGAAAGGTAGATTTATTTGAATAAAAAAAGTGGATTTTCTGTTATGTACAGCGAAGTCTACAAGTAGGTAATCTTTGCCCTGGAAAAGAATGAAGGAAGTCGTTCAACGCTGAGTTAGCGTTTTTCTTAATATTTTGGTATTGTATTGCGTTTCAGATATGGAAAGAATTTTTCATTTGATTTGGATAAACCATGATATCGTTTTGTAAGCGTTCAAACCATCTTCATTTTGAAACGAATATACAGTAACCCGTTGCTTATTTTGCATGCTGAAAAGCTAAATTTTTTGAACCACAACTTTATTTAATTGAAGGTTTTTGAATTGGTTTATATATTAATATGATGGGATTATTCAAACAAACAATGATGAAATATCTACTTAATTAAACAGAGGAAAATAAACGATTTATTTAAAATATGAAATTGAATTTTTTAAAGTTATTAATTTTTTATAAAGATTTTACTGCTTCGCACAACAAGCACGAATAGATAAAAACCTTAAATATTTAAAAATATAATTAATTTCATTGTTAAATATCAGGAACCAAGATTAAAAACCTTAAAATGTAGATATATAAACATGTTCTTATTTTCAGACAAAACATGTATGAATTTTATTTTTACCTCTGTAATTTTTAGTCCAATGTGATTCCGAACCCAAATCTTTAGTACCATTAAGTATTTTAAATTTTATTAAATTGATGCGGTCTGACACATATTTATTTCTAAAATAGAGGGAAAAAGAATTATATATATATTTTTAAAATAATAGCAAGTTAAAAAAATACGAAAAGGTAAAAAAAAAAAAAAAAAATGTTGTAACTCCAAAAAAAAAAAATGTAAATTTGTTTTGTCAGTGTCTTTTTTCTTACAGTATTCTTGGATAATTTAAATCTTTAACACGAACTGTATAAATCTAAATTTGACATTTTTCTTTGTTTCTTTAATACTCAAAATAAAATTCTTTAATTATTATGCTTTTCGAAAACACAATTAAAAATAATTTGACATCTTCAAAAATGTTTGTCAGTTTTTTTTAAAAAAATTCTTGGAAATGCGGAATACACTTTCTCGTAATTCAATGAAAACTACAATCTGAAACTTTCACTTGTGAGAGAAATAATTTTTTTAAATTGTTCTATTTAAAATAGCTGCATAGCAGTTTTCTGTACAAGAATTGCTGTTTTTATTAATTTTACTCAAAATAATATTTTTAAAGATCTTCGAAAATAATGGAAAACTTATAAGATAATTTATTAAAAAACAAAAACAAAAAATATTTAGAAAGAAGAACAAATTGCAATCAATATTTGATTATGATAAAATTCAGAAGTTTAAATTTTATCATTTTAAATTATTTTCTCACACCAATTCTTCCATGAGAGATTTCATTGAATAAATTATTCCAACAACATACAAGAAAGCAAAACGAGAAAAAGAATACATTTAAAATGCTGAAGTATTTTTTTAAAATTATGTTTTTTTTTTGTTTTTTTTTAACATTCTGATGTATATCTAGAATTACCAAAGACCTTTTAAGTAAATCACACAATTTTTCTTCAAAATTTGCATGAAGAAAAACTTTTATTTTTATGCTGCTTATGAAGACTTATATATGATTTATATAGATATGAGTGAAATGTATTTTGCATATATTTAACACACACATATTATATATATATATATATATATATATATATATATATATATATGAATGTATACTTATTTACAATGTATTTGTATAAAGGCATAGGTATATTTTTATTGAAATATTCTTCATAATCAACCACATTTTTCTTATCAAATATGAATGCTCTAAAAACTTCATATGTAACGTAAAATATTTGGTGGTTAATATAAACATGTTTATTTTACAAAATTAAATAAACTATCGGTATTTTAATCAGTGAAAATTTAGTAGAAGCAATATTTTTATTTATCTATGAAAAAAAAGATGTCGAAATGATAGTTTTAGAATGTGTACAAAACTAAACCTTTATTATAATTTGAAAATTTATTCCTTTGAGCTAAATATCACCAATGAAAGGGTTTTATATTAATTACTTTTTAATGATTTATTCGTTTAAAAACTTTTCTCATTACTATCAAACTTCAAAAAAATTAAGCTATATTTAAAATATGTTTCAGTTTCAACAAAAAACTTTCTTGAATTCTTTTTAATTAACTAACCTCTATATATGGAATATTTATGTTTAAAAAAAGTTTTTAAATGTATAACAATTGCACATTGTAAAGTTTTCTTACATTTGAATCAAAACATTAATGTATCTCACTTTTTAGTATCCAGCGACTTTATTTTGTAATATGCAATGTAATAGATTTCATAATAATTACTTTATATTTTAATAACTATTCATATTTACTTCCTGATTAAAAGAATAAAAAAACATTATTTTAAGCTGTGCTAAAAAGCAGTATCTGGAATTAAGAGCAAGAAATATATAAGCAAATCTTTCTTATTTCACTCAACATAAATATACTCTATTTTATTCATTAAGATATTAATATACTTCATGAAAATATCAATAATCACATTTTTATTTTCAATACCATAAAATAAAGATTTATTCTTCTTATCATGCAATTGCTCTTAATAAGACTTTTTTTTTTTTTACCTAAGCTAATTTTCTTTGCCTTCACACAGACTGTTGCTTCCTAAATAAAAGAACAAAACAGTTCTCTCCTTTTCATAATTGGGTTAAAAAAAGATCTCAAAGAAAACACTGCTCTTAAGATAAGTAAAACAAATTAGCTTAAATTTCATCAGATGAGAAAAAAGCAATAAGCAATAATTTTGTTAGCGAAAGTAATTCCATCGCGATTCTTTCTTTCCCATTTCTGTGTTATTTCTCTTTCCGTCTGCTCAATTCCCAATTTTAGATTTCTTGAACGAGATGAAGAATAACTTGTTTCCAAAATCTTTTTTATACTTAGAAAACAGATATAATTTAGCTGGAAGGAAATTAAACATTGCCTTCTATCTTTCATCGCAACAACTAAGAAATGGAAATATTATTTCTCGTAATACAGTTTTGATTTTATTAAAGCATACTGAAATGAAACGGAATTATGTTTGGCATTTCAGATGTTCCATATATTTTTTGCAGCGAATAATTTAGGAAAAAAAAATCTTATACTGAATTGAAAAAATGAATAAAAAATGATTACATAAACAAGAAAAATTCGTATTTTTATATTTGAGTTTATTGAAACTGTTCAATGAATTTCCATTTCAAAAAATATTTTGAAGAGTAATAATCTATTCAAATAACTTCTGTTCATATTGATATATGTAATTGTTATTAATATTTTATTTAAATACATATATATTTTTGTGGATGCTTTTAGATAAAAATATTGGCTTTCATCTAATTATGTTTAGTTTAATTTCAATTGTAATAGATACTTTGTTAATAAAAATTATATGTCAGTACTAATAATGAATTTTAATTAATTAAATATTTTAGCTCATACTTCCACCTTTAATTTTTACAGGGAAAAATAATTCTACATTTTTAAATCTTATTAGATGGGTGTGATTCCTCATATATGTTTATATTATTTTTTACTGTTAATTTCTAGAAAATGGAATGTAGATAGGCATTTAACTTTTTATAATTTTAAAATGTAAAATAAATTATTGACATTTTAAAAAACAATAAAACAAATATTTTATTCGTTCTTTGGGATTAACGGAATGTAATAGTTTAATTAACATTATTTGATTTAGTCTAATGAGCAGAATCTATCTATCATAGATGATCTTCAAATATATAAATACATTGTGATATATTATATTTATATATTTGATACAATTCTGTATGCTTATATACGTGCTTTTCAGAAGTAGTGTAATTCTTTTAAAATCGTTTGAGCCACTTATATTTCAGAAATTAAAATTTGTTTCCATACATTTTGAAACTTTTTTCATTTAATATTTCATTATTCTAATGTATTAAGTCATTTAATTACTATACAATTTAACCAGAAATCATTCTCTAAATGAAGTTTTGTTAACGAGATCTTTCTAAAGTAGCGAAAATTGGTAATATGCAAATATGGGGTTATATAAATAAATAAATATTTGGCTAAAATTTAAGCTTTATAAAAAGATAATAAAACTTTCATTTTTTAAGGTTTCATGGATTTTATTCAATCAGATTCTAAACTTAATTCTTGTAGAAGTTTCGATAAGTGAATTTTGATGTCGAATGAATTGTATATTATACTTTTGAAAAAAAATGCGGATGTTATGGATAAAAGAATATGCTGATGAAAGGTTATTTCATTATTAACAATGTTAAATTTCGAATTAAAAAGAAACAATTTATGTCACATTAATTAAATTCTTCTTCTAAACAAATTATATTATTATTATTATTATAAAACTATGTAAAAGATATTTATTTTCATTTCATTGATTAAAATCTAGTCAATAAATGCATATATCAAGATATATTTATCATCTAAAGATTATATATTCCCCTGTGAAGTAATAACTATTAATAAAACTTGTAATTTTCAGAAAGGTATTATTTGATTTTTTTATTAGTAATTATCATACATATTTTAAATATCATTTAGCTTCAATCATATTTCCATTTTGTTCAAAAGTAAGAGTATTCTGTTTTGTAAAAAAATACTTTTGTAATTATGTAAATTTTCAATCGAATAATTAAAAAAAAAATCAAGTTTCTCATATTCTGTCTGGAATATTTGCTGAATAAATGAGAAATTAAAAGAAATAATCTTAAGAACATGTACAGCCATATCAAACTACGTGAAAAAAGTATGTGATAAATATTGATTTTAGGCCACTTTCTCCCCACGTATTCACAATTCAAAATCTATCATTTAAATGTTCTCTGTTGAATAAATTTACATACATACTAAAGTGTTAAATATTTTAAAATTAATTATGATTTGTATAGATTTGTAATGGGAAATAGAATACTAATTGTGCGTTAAGACCTTTCTTTAAGTGTCTGAAATGACTTGTGCTTCCTTTTGCTCAAGTTAAAAGAAATTGAATTGCAGAGATTATATAAAGCATAATTATTTGTCATCGAAATTCGTCAAGAGATAACATTAAATATAAACAATGGGAACGCACAGTGTTAATAGTTTGTAAATCAACATGTTTAATTTACCGTGAAGGGATAAAAGCCACTTCAAGCATCGTTTGCGGTTATCAAGTAACGCAGCTTAATATAAAGTTCATGGTCAGTTGATTCTACTAAACCTGTTAAATTATTTGTTATCAGTTTCGGTGTTTAAATTGGTTGCTTCAGTCATTAGATTGAAAGCAATGATTTATTATAAAAATATTTGAAAAAAAATTATATGACTTAATTAAGAATCGAGGGAGTCTCTTAAAATTCTTAACACCGCTTAATTACTTTTAATTATTAGTACAATATTACTTTTTAATTATTATTTCGAAAGTTAGAATCACTTAAATTACTTGACAAAACATGATTATTACTATTCTATATACCATAGTCGCTTAAAATACTAGAAATTACATGATGACAATTATTTTACGTACCAACGCTACTTGAAATACTTGCGTTTACTATTATTCTAAAGTTAGCGTAGCTTAAAATACTTGTCGTATAATTGCAACCATTTTGCACAATATATCATTTTAAATAATTAATATTATATTAAATACTTGATATCACGTGATTACTAATAGTCTGCATATTGCCACATGTTAAAACCATTGACACATCATGAATACTATTATTCGATGCATCAATATCTTAAACTAATGACACATGATTACTACAATTCTATATATTAAAATTCTTGTTTTCCTATAAATTACTGCGATTCTGCATATTGGTGTCTCTTAATACCTAAATACTGAAGTCACTATTCTGCAAGTTAGTGTCACATCAAATATTTGACGCCACGTCTTCACTACTATACTACATATTAGCATCACTAAAAATACTTGAAAGTATATGATTACTATGATTTCATATAATACCCTTCATTAAACCCTTGACGCTTAGCAATTAATAAGAATCTACGTATCAGTAACTTTAAAATATCTGAAGGCACATTGTTACTATAATTCTACATTTTATTACTTTTTAAAATATTTTGTGTCACATGATCACTACTATTCTGTATATTGGCGTCTCTTAAAATACCTGAAGCCATGTGATTACTACTATTTCACATTACCATCGCTTAAAGTACTTGATGTCGTGAGGTTACTTCTATTCTGTTATTATTTCTACAACTGTTTCCCTTGACCCTCAGAAATGTATGCATCATACGAAACGAAACATATAAAAATCGAAATTTTTACATAGTGATGACATGTTTATAGATTTTTTTACTTTAAAATAGATGAGAAAATTATGAAAATTTAAACCATAGTAAACAACATAAATTCGTTTATTAATCATACGATTATGTTGAAAATATTGTTTAAATATTAGTTCAATACCGAAAGATAATAGTTAATAATTTATGCTTTGGAGTAATTTATACCTAGAGATAATGCACTTGAGAAAATCAGCAATACTTACATATTCAGGCATTTCGTGCGTGTCCGAATTTCTGTGGTGGTAGTTAAGGACAACGACCGTCATGACAACTGAGAATGCCACCATTATCATTATACATGCGAAATATGTTCCTGAAATTGATAAATGAATGAGTTACAATGATGGATATAAGAAGTATGGAATTAATTTTTCATTTTTTATATTTACTATTGATGAAAATTTAATAAGTAAACTATTATCAATTAAGTTTTATCAAATGATTTATTTGTAAATATAATAATATGTTTATCATTTTAGTTTGCTAAATTGATATGCTATTAATATTTATATCATTGTTTTTAGTTGGTAGATATTACTAATATGTTCGTTAAGTGATTAATCTAAAAAATAATATTCTTATGTTTTCAGTTGAAAACAAATGTTTTAAGAAGAATGTTAGAATAGTTATAAAAATTTAAATGTACTACTTCTAGTTCATTCCGTTGCTTATTGATATAAAACAAAAATCTGTATTTAATATTAAAGATAATTATTTTTATTTTATTGATTTACAATTATATTATTTTAATTGTTATTAAATTTTCTATTAATGTTTTAACAGGGGAAGGTTGATTTTTAAAAGATAATTTTAGTTTTTCATAAAATATATCTGCATGAATTATAAGAAATTATAAATGTATTACCAGAATTCAAATTTTTAACTGTAAAAATGAATAATTTTTTTTTACTATTCTTAGTCTTAAAATTTTCTTCCATTTTATTAGAAGATGACAGAAAATCGAAAGAAGTACGAACATTTAATTTTTATCAAATGAACTGTGGATAATATTTTGTGTTATTTATTTAACAAAAACCTATTTAATAGTTTAAAATCTATTATTTTGCTAAATTAGTATATTTTACGAAAACATTTAAATTTCTTTGACAGAATTAATTTGATATAATTATTTCATTGATTATAATTTAATATTTATAATATTTCCAAAAATAATACAAGTGCTTTAGAAAAACACAAAAAACAGTTCTATATCTAGTATCTGCATGCAAGGAACATGCAGGAACACCAAGGGTAACATTTAGATGTACAAACCATGCTGTAAAATCTAATATTGTAGGTCTCTAGCACGCTATAACAAGGCTGAGCTGGTATCTAGCAATATTTGGACTTTTAGGGGCTGGGTTTATTCGCTGATGGCAGCGAATATGTTAAAAATGCATTTCTTAAAACCGAAATAAGTTTCCTCATTAATAAACGTTAAGCATCTGATAACCAGAAACTGATTAAATCACCATATATTTAATTTAACATCATTTCTAAATTCAAATAGCAAGTGTTAACCTTTCCGAAAAAATTCAGTTTTGGAAGTGATATTGTACTTTTCCACGCCTTGAATGGCATCATCTGGTATATAAATGTGAAAATATACTTTGAAAAGAAAATTATTAATGCCGATTATTAAATAAATAAATACACTATGAAACTGAAATAAAAGTTTTTATTTTATTTTAGTTGCAGTTATTACAGTTATTTTTAATGCTTATTAAATACTATTCATATGCTATACACTAAACTATTATTTATATATAATTAATTAGATAAGATAATATTCATATGTTGTACACTAAATTATAATTTTCGAGATTATTTAGATTTATGCTCAAAGATTTTGCCACAAAAATGAAAGTATAAAAATGAGAATTAAAAATCTAAACAAATAATGAAGTAATATTATGATCTAATCAAAATACGTCAAATTAAGACACAAGTTCATTATAAAAATAACTTTATACAAATTATAAAATTAGGAATAGTTATTTTACTTCGAGATATCTAATAAAATATTACGTTGAATGGATAAAAAAAAATTCAAAGTTTTCTATAGAATAAAAATAATAAACAAATATAGAAAATTTTTAAAAAATAACATAAAAAAGTGGGAAAATATATAGATAAAATCTGAGAATTAATATAAATTTTTCTCTAATATTCCCGGATACTATTCAAACTGAATAAATCAAATAAAATTTTAAAAAATTAGACGATTGATACAGAAAATATATTACATACTATATATTATATGAAAGGAAAGAATATTTTTTTAAGTCTTTAAATTTCAACTTAATATACATTTAATAATTTTGTCATTAGTATATTATCTTTTAAATGTATTTATTAAAGTTAAAAATTATAATTATAAATGCTTCATTATTTTTCATCATCACCTTTTTCAAATATATTAGAAGGAATAAAAAATCTGCTTTGAAATTCTTAATTTCAGGTTTAGAATATGAAATAGGTTTAAAAAAATATTTTATATTTTACTTTGAAACTTTAACAAATCTTACAACTTTTTTATTTCAGACATTGTCACTAAAAATAATATTTAAGTTTACTTATTTTGCCCATACTTTTTCTTTACATCATTTATAATAAAATAGAAAGTCATAATTTATGCTAAAGCCTATATATGTGAGGAAATACAAAATCATTCATTATATTAATTTGTTAATATTTTGATTTTTTGTTGCTTTGTCTGCTAAAAAGAAAGTACAGTAAAGGCAAATGAAAACACATCAATTTGGATTTTATTGAAACACGTCATATGGATGAAATCATTCATTTAAAGGAAGACATACCATCAGAAACAATGGCTATGCATATATTCTTATTACAAACGACTCACAATTCATTCTTTTCAACAATATTGTTTACTAATGACAATTTACATAAACGTCTCTGATACAGAAAAATAAAAATATACTTTGAAAAGAAAATTAAATTTTAAATAATAAATTTATAACGCCTATAAATTTTTAACACCTTTTCCCCGAAACTCTTTATCATATTCTCCTATAAAGGTGTTTTCAACTCCACATGAAAGCTGTAGACATTGAACAGGGCCTTGAAATCACATGTTTATTATTATATAAATCGGAGAATGGGATAAAAAAAAGAAGTGGCAATACAATTGGAGTATCCACCCTTTCCGAACCCCGCTTAGAGTGTCAAAGTCCTGCACACTAACTTCTTTTGTCGTGCAGGTATAGTGAAGAAATCTTAGACATGTTGGATGCCTTTTAAGCCTACTGAATCCAAAAATTCACATATAATTTTCGATTTAGCTACTAAATTTCTTTTATCTAAGACGTAATTAATTATCTTTTTAATTAATCGTTTTTGCATGCAATCAAATATGCAAACCAATACATGTTCAAATTTTGATGGATTTAATTTAAGATTTTATTTAGAGCTACACTTTAAAAGCTGAAACTGTTTACCATATTTTACTTTACAAGTGTTTACATTAATTACTAACTGTGTTCAATTTTACTCTTATAGACAAACAGAGAAACTTCCATTAAATGGATTTCCTCCAAAATTACTTAAGATACACATTTGATGCAACAAATCACGCACTCAATTTCTTCCATTTAGCTTAAAGTGTTTTTGAGTTATCGTATTTGTAGTGGTATATAATTCCAAGAACATAATTTTTAGACTCGCAGAAATCTGAAAAATAGAGATTCATGTAATTCTGGTGGGCGATTTTTTTACGATTACAATATTTTCTGTTTTAAATTTCCACTTGCGGAAGAAATAAAAAGTATATGCAGTGTGTTGTTCATTTTTTTTGGGGGGGGGATATTTCGCATAAAATTTCTCCAATTAAAACTTGTTTTAAAAAGAAAATGAAAAATAAATTTAAAAATTATTTTTTACAGCTTTAAAAGGTAGGTATGATTATATAAAAACCTCATAGCAAACCTCAGAGTGCTAGAAAATTTCTCCTCAAAAATTATTATTTATCATTTTAATAACCCATATTCACATAAATTTTTCAAATGTAGTGAAAGGAATTTGAAACCTAAAAAACTATTGTGAGCATTAAAATTTTTTCACCATATCTTGTCATTATTTTACCTTGAGCATTTAGAGCAGTGACCTAATCCCCTGATTTGTTTGACGATATTCAGTCAAAAGTTCAAAAATGCTCATTTTTATATTTTCCTGTCAATCGCTAGCATTCATACAAAGAAATTTCTTCCAAGAATAAATAACAGAACTGGTATTCACTCATTGTCAGCAGCTTCTGAATATCTTAATACTGTTGTTGATATCTCGGACTTTTCCTTTTTCTAATTCTGACAGCCTTTCGCTTATAGGAGCAACAGAAAATAGTGCCTGCAATAATAAGGCATTTTATCTTCCAACTGACCATCAACGTATCTGCTTGCGTTGCCGCCTCACGTCTCCGTAATGAAATCGGACTTCTTCTGGGTCAATTCAAGGAAACGATACAACTTTTCTTGATTGAGCTGTGACCAATGTTACCGTATTTTCGGTTCAGAAATTCACATACCGGTCACGGATATTCAGTAAAATAGAACTTTATGGAAAGAACTGAAGTTTCCCCCTCTTTCCCATTTATTTTACTTTGGAGATCGAGTTTTGTTTCAGAATGAAATGTATAGATAAGCCGGAGTGATAAATCCACCAGGAGTTGCAGTTAAAATAGGACCTACCGTTTGTAAAACATCTGAATATATACTTTAAATTATTTGAAGGACTTTAAAACTAAATCCATTTTGGAGATTATTTTCCTTTTTGTGAACTTTTCAGCATATATACTTTTTGCTCAAAATTATAAGGAAATTCTTCTTTAATGTTTGACCATATAGCAGCTAC
>JAPMOR010062800.1:182960-197710 GCA_026543865.1 Argiope aurantia | reverse complement strand
ATTTTAATTTAATTAATTTCCAAGATTTTATCTTAATTTAGCCCATAGTAACTTCATTCTAAAATATTCTCTTATTTCGTGATCCAATTCCACTTTCGGTTTAATTAATCCCTTTGTAAAAAGAACGCGCCATCATTACTACGTATTGAATGAAAGTGGTACTTTTACCCTTCAAAAGGTGTCAAAGGTCACACGTGTATTGAATTGGCGCCTGGCCAGAAACCCAATGTTATATAAGGTTAGATGTCATCTGTTTGGCCCTTTTTTCCTTTTTCTTACTTCTGTGTGTGCTGCGCTGCGTTTTCTTGTATATAATAATGCCTGCCACTCGGAATAGAATTAAACGTAATTAAAAATACCAAGTCTTTTCACTGTTTCGAACCTGCATTCTACTTCAATCAAAATATGTTACATATTATTTAGTCGACAGGATTCGAAATCCATTACACACACACACACACACACGCACGCACCCACGCACGCACCCACGCTCGCACGCACACACACACATATGCATGCATGTAATGATATTTTAAAATCTAATTCAAATCTTAGTTAATTTCTAAATTTTTATCTTAAATTAGTCCATATTAATTTCATTCTAAAATGTTCTCTTCTTTCCTGGTCCGATTCCCACTTTTACTTAGTTATGATTTCAGCATTTTCTCACGTTCCGAATGAAAAGATAAAAGAACCCTAATAAGTACAGCCTTCTTTTAAAGATACATAAGATTCCCTTTTCTAAGTCGACACGTGTCAAAGAACTCCCTATCAAATTCTCAAAGTAAAAATCGCTGCAGGAGAAAATTTCGGTCTCTTTTGCTCTTGTGTAGCGATATAGACTGATGCATCTTTTATCATAGTTTGTTTCTTGTACAAATTATATCTCCCGGGATGAAATAAATCAGTGAAAACTGCCAAATTTTCTTGTTTCCGCTACACACTGTTAAAATAGGTTTATATATATATATATATATATATATATATATATATATATATATATAAGTTAAATATTCTATAGCTGCAGGAATAATATTTTATTATCATATCATTTATAAAATCTGCAAGTTTCCGTTAAATTGCTAGTATCTAAAATTTGAAATATAATTATTTTTGATGATAGTGCTTTTTAGACATCAATATAAGAGCCATAATTTACTGATTTTGATTGTTTCAAGCCTACCCGATATATATAAGTATCTGGTAAACAACTTAACCAAATTAAACCTGTAAACTATGAACTGCTTTGAACTCTGCCTGTCTATATATTGTTGATTAAAATGTGTCTCTGTAATTACAAAACTATGTCATACACCTATAATATCTCAATTAAATTTCTATAAAATCATAACATATTAATTTACTTATCGAAATATACATGATTTAAGCTAACATGAACCAAATGAAAGACTAGATCAAGTATTTGAAGCATATCTCATAGAAACAATGCATATAGCATGGAAAGAAGAAAATCCTATGGATCCATTTTAGAACATTCCAAGAATATATAAGTATGAAAGTGAGAACATTCTTTTTGGAGAAAGAAAAAAAACATTCTTACCCCTTTTCAATTGTTTACAATGTTGTATGGAAGCTATATAAAATAGTATTGGTTGCATAAGAAGAATCATCATTGTAAGATATCATTATTGTACATATTTTAATGTATAAAATTATAAAAACAGATATTTAAACAATTCATTAGTTTCAAATTTCGCATTATTCTCTCTATTTAAGACGTAAATGAGCTGGTTGTACTGTAAAAAAAGTTTTACTTAAAATATTAGATTTTCAGGTTTTGGAAATTCAAAAACTATCTCCATAATGACTTAAGATTAAACTTAAATTCACATAACAAAGCATTAAAATGGAATGCATTTTCTTTGAGCTTCGAAAACTAAAACTGAATAAAAAGTAATATAAAATTGGAGACGAGAGTTTTTTTTAAAGAATTCACTGATGAGAATGAATTGCATATACAAATTGTCAATAATTTTTTTAAAATCTTTACTTTTAATAAAAGAATTTAATGATTTTTGCAATTTAAACTACTAACTCTTCAACATCTTCATTCTTATTAGTATATATTTTAGAAACGTAACTAATAGCTGCTTGCAATCAGTTAGGGTTTTAAACTTTTTTGTCAACTGCTATTTCAGAAGATAAAATTTTGAAATTTTTTTTCGTTGAGAATTTTTGCTTGATATAAAAAAACAAATATGAAAATTACTTTAATATTTACGACAGTAATAAAATTTTTCAGTTTCATTTTACGTATTTTGAAATAATAGTTGATGGAAAAAGCGTTTTCCTTCATTAAATAAATATCTTCAAGAAATAATCAAGGAAAAAATGAACAAGGAGGGCAGATGAAAATAAACAAATAATTAAGAAATAAATATGCGGATAATAATAAAATTACGATTTCTCCAATGAAAATTTATCAAAATATCATTCTAAATGTTCATTCATTTATTCCACATATTTTTAATTTCTCTTATTGCTGCACATTTTCTTTAACTATAATTCATCAAAATATACTAACTATAATTTTGTTGCTCTTGATAAGAACAGAAATTTAAAAGCAATTAAAATAATAGGAATACTTAATTATAATTATAAAAATATAATGATAACATTTTTAATTATTCTGAAGACATTTATTCCATAAGATATCATTAACTAGTTTAATAATCGACAAATTATATTAAATCTGATATGATTAAACACAATAAAACGGCATTTATCAACTAATTTGTTAAACGGAGAAATAAGGCAATAAAAAAGAGTTATGAATTGTAATAATATATCTAAATATAATTTATCTAAAATAATGAAATTATACTTAAAAGTTGTACAATAAATTTAATTACATTTCTGCATTCCTTTTCAAAAGGATATAAAGACTGTGCATTAACGCTTTTAGAATTTTTTTCAATAAATAACGATTGCTCATATAACTAGTATTAAATAAAAAATACTGCAAATACTTTCTAAAACATCACTTAGAATTTCTTGCATTCTTGGTAAGTGTCTAACTTTCAAAAAATAATAACTTTAAAATAAATCTCATTTGAAATTTGAAATTACTTTTTCGATATAAATATTTTTGATTTTTCAGATAAATCTTAGAAATTTATATTTTCTGAGAAATTTATATATTTTGATATGCAAGCAAATTAAAATTTATTTTTTAAAAATTTTCTTTGAAAGGCTTCTGCCATTAAATAAATATTACATAAAAAATGATTAATATTAAAATTATAAAAACATGATAATCTGAAATATTAATCAATGTTTCGTGAGTCATTAAAATTATTTGAAATTCTTTGTTTTCACATGTCTAGGGAATAAATGTAAGATTTATTTTGCATCAAAAGAATTAATATTAATACATGGTTTATTAATTCCATTTATGAATATATACACTATTATAATAAATACAAATGCTGTAGATTATTTTTATTAAATTTTAAGATTTTGTTAAGAAATATTGAACATCTAAACACATATCAATAAATTAAAGTAAATGCTCCTATTCTATTTAAAAAAATTGGAAGTTATTATGCATTAACTATATGTAGAAATAATTTGATCAATAACTTATAAAATTAAATCATTGCAATCCTACAAAGTATTTATTTAGAAATAAAATTCCAATTTTTCAGTAATTTCTTTTATTCTGAAAATATGATCATAAGGATAGAATCATAAGGATAGAAACTATCCTCCACATTTAAAAGTAGTAATGTGGTAGAAGAATTTTAATAAAATATTAATGCAATAGATTTTTTTATTTCATAATTTTTGCCTCTGACTAATATTTTTATGTATTCTTATAGTAGTATTTGAATGGTAAATAAAACACTATTGACATTTTGAATTTTGTGAATGTGCCAGTAAACGCAGCGTTTTAGAGGCAATGCAGAAAACTTAATGTAACAGGAAAATTTTTCACATGAAAGAGTTAAAATTTTGCATTTCCTCATAATAAAAAACCTTGTTCATTAATTTGTGATTAAACTTAGATGTGTTTTCATTAAAAAGAAATTAGATACTGTTTTTTAAACTTCTTTCACATAAATGTGTGTGCAAAACTTGTAGAATACCTTATATTTTCATAACAAGAATAGCTTAGGTCAATAATGAAATCATTTTTTAACCCTTTAAAGGGCCATTTTTTTTCTAGTCATATTGTTAAAATATTTTTAGGCTTGAAATTAGAATAAGAAAAGGGATTCATTTAGCTTATTAGATAAATTTAAATTGATTAATTAATTCATTTGGTTAATTAATAATTAAGTAACAAATCAAGACACATTATTTTGTGTGAGATAAAGAACTGAAGCATTTAAGTTTCTGTTTTTCTAAAAACATTATCATAACTTATGCCAACCTACATAATTTCATAAAAAGACTGATAAATTTGGTGGGAATCATATTTCCCACGGCCCTAGAAAGGGTTAAAGTAGTACTAATAAATGTCCAACATTGTATTTTGAACTTAAAATATGAAACTTTTGTTAGCTCATAATATTTTGAAATCTACTGAGAAATATGGGTATTTACTTTTAGAAATTTTATAGTTTGTTTTAATTTCCTTATATAGATGGCCGCTAATGAAATTTTTAACGCAAAAACTTTAACCACTGATTAATACCTTTCGATTGATACCGATTTACCATAATGAGCGATGTCCGTATATAGTTGGGCGACTTATTTTCCTCGACTGTACATATTTTTAATTAAAAATGCTTTGTTCTTCACGTTTATTGATATTTTCTATCTAACGGAAAAAATAATTAAATTATTTGATCAAATTTTGATTTATTTTATGTAGTAAAATAATATAACAAAATGCTGACTTTTCATAGAAATTGGAACATCCTAATTTTTCAGGAACAAAATAAAATGTCTCGATAATTTAGTAATATAATTTGATTTAAATAAAAAAGTTAAGACTTCCAGCTTAAAAATTTTATATATAATTTTTCGAATATAAATTCTTTTCATAATATAATTGATAAAAAAACTGAAAAGCAAAAATTTACCATAAGGTGTAGTTTAAACATTTTAAAATCTTTTCTGAATGATTAAGAGTCTTATCTTTAAAAACATGTAGAAAGGTAACAAGCATGGAACTTTAAGATTATCTATTGCATGTTGTCAAGAAGTGTAGTATTAGCGATACGACTTAATGTCTCTTTGTTTATGAGGTACGTGACCAATAGGTGGATAATCAACCCATTTGCAACAATGTATCATTTTGTGGTCGGTTTTACCACTGACGTTTATTGAAGGTGTTGTTTAGAAAGCTTTCCATTTATTTACAGCTAATAGGAATTAAACAAACTTTCCAAAATTTTCGGATTTTAAATTTAAAAGATTTTTGAAATTGATACTTGGTTAACGATGACTAATATTTTTTTTTCTTTACAGATTGAAAAAATAATTTCAATATTTACATTTGGTTTATTTAATAAAATATTTTAATTTTGATTTCAAAATGAGTAAAAAAATAATAATGATAGTAATTGTTATTAACAGTTATTTCTGATTCTTCGAAATATTTGTTTAAACAAATGCAAAAGAATATTAATTTAATTGTTTCAATATATTTTAATTATCATGCCAGATCTATTAATAGTACGCATATTACTTTAAAGAGTTAAATTTATTTCCTGCGCTTTTAAAGTATTTTTCTAGATATCATAGAACCAGAGAAATAAATGTGACTTTATTTTTCTATTCATAGATTTAGAAAATAATATGTGATTTTTTGCTTAAATTTCACAGATGCAAAATATAAAATGTGACTTCTTGTGTGAAATTCTTAGAAGCAAGGGGATAAAATAAATTCTGAGATAAAAGGGGATATCTTTTTGGATGAATATCACAGAAGCAGAAACGAAAACGTTATATTTTGCATAAATTTAAATCTTTCTATGTCAAATTTGTTATCCTTTCTTATTGCAAACATATTAAAGGAAAGCGCTTATTTATACAAATTTATTAAATTATAATAATTTTGTTTCTATTTTAATCAAATATATTACTCAATTATTAATAAGGTTTGTTTAGAAAATGAATAAATACATCTTCTGCTGTTCTATTATTCAAGTACCAATAATAGTAAGAGAGTCTTTATTGTTTTCAGTTTCTATGAAATAGAATGTTAACATAATATTACTTGTCACATATTTCGTTAATAACCGTAATTGCATATATGCAAGGACGATTAAGGAATTTCAATACGTATCCAGAAAAATAATCTTTGAGAATTTATTTTTGTATGAAAACATCATGAAAAATTAAGAGGCCCAGTTTTAAAGTATGAATGTAAAAGTAAAACATTTAAGTAAAAGAAGAGGAAGTAAGAATTTTATGATAAGGCGTTCTTATATTTACTATTTGTTTTATGAATCTCTGTCATTTTTATCAAAATTTAATATAAGAAATATGATTAAAAATGTGCATTGAAAAAATATTAAATATGCTTCACTTTTGTCATACTATTCTTCATTAAAAATAATCTTTAAAGCATTAGTCATTTTAATTTGAATAAACGAGACATTTTAATGAGAAAACTATTTATCTCCAATTCTCTCAAATGATATTAAATAGATTCTTTGCACCCTACATATTTTATACATGTAAATTTATTTAAATTTAAGAACATATTCGAATTTATTGATTGCAGACAGAATTTAATAGAAATAGTTTTTCATAAGTACGGAAAATACAGGGTTTCCAATCTGACAGTAGTCCAACAGTTAACTTCTATCGTTTTAAATATAGGTATATACTTCAAATTTCGGAAAATGCTTAAAATGATGTAAGGATTTATATTTTATGGTGTTTTAATCAGCAAAAAAGAAGTGCTTAAAAATTGAGATCTAAATTTGTATGCATTCCATTAATCTTTTTAATTTTATTTAGTAAAATATTTTTGATGAAGGGACGTTTTTAAAAACTCGCAACTGATAAAATTATTACGTTTTGAATTTCCCTGTTTCTGACGATTTTAGAATATTTTAATATCTGGTTCAAGGGAGTTCCGACATTAAATGTGCTTCCACAGAAATGGCCACTTAGTCGCCATAATGGAAAATATTCAAGGCTTCATAACTCGAATAATTCTGATCTCAGAAATATATATATTTTTAAAAATAAGGATCTGTATTAAAAATATATCACAGAATACGATTAACAGTATTCGAAAAACTGAATAAAATTTAGATATTGTAAACTTTTAAAAATATATATTCATTGAAGTGAACAGTATATACATGTAGTATTAAAAAATAAATTATAATTTACTGCTTATTTTTAATTAATCTTAGATACTTATAACATTTCAGAAAATAGCCACTGGTACACAATTTAAAAACTAATTGTAGGAATTTTTTTAAATTATTCAATAATATTAATTTATTCGTTACATATACGATCTGAAGAAATGTAGGAATAATGATCATTAGTAAATAAGAAAATTTAAAACTAAGCATGTGTTCTCCGAAATATATGCTATACATAAATTTGTAATACAAATAGTTGTATGCATTTAATAATGAAGGATACTGATGAATAAATTTATAATGAAGATTGCACGCATTTAATAATACACGCAAACATTTTACTCAATTGTTGAAATTTTCTTTTTAGAGCTGTGCAATCATACATAGTGATATGGGATAACCCTTAATGTGAACAATTAACTACAAAAATATTAGTTAGGAATCATATTTCATTAATTTTACATTTTCACAGTTATTTTGAATTCAATATTTATTCAAGAGTCACCATAATCTTCTTGATATTGGATATTTGTTGTTTATAAAGTTATCTATTTAAATATAAACGATTTTCCGAAATCAAATATTGCAAACTTTGAAAAATGGAAATCATATTTTTCCTGACATCCTAAGTCATGTCGAAAGGGGTATGAATTTTCGCATTTTGTATCGAACAAAATTCTAAGATTTTTTTTCTTCTAAAACTTGCTTTGAGAAGATAAAAATTAAAAACCAACATAAGCTACAAATATAGGCATATGAATGGCATTCCGATAAAATTTGCTGCAGGCAACGTAATTATTTATATTTGCATAAGAAGATGTCGTTAAGTCAATAATCAGTTAATTTGTGCTACATAACTAATTACTTTTATTAATTTAAGATTTCGATCTTCCTAATAATAATATTTGGAATTTGTTTTCGATGTTATTCGGTCTAATTAGTAAAATAATGCATTTGGTAACTTCATAGATATTTTGGCATAAAATCTTATTAATATCAAAATTTATAAATATTAATTTTTAAACTATGCGCATTATAATGAGTGAAACATGTTGTATTTTATAAGGAAGTCGTCCAAAATATATTAAATCCATACCGAATGTAAATTTAAAAGTTGTTTAAAATGCAAACAGTTTTATTTTGGGATCAGAAAAATATTGAATTTGAGCTAAAATTCTACAATTAGACTCTTTTCTGTAACAATAGAATAATCCACAACTCAAAAACATATGACATTATATATTTAAATTAAATTAATTTCCTTACTTTAAAATATAACTCTTTGAATTATTCTTTGCCAAATGAAATTCTTCATAATTTATTTTTATATAAAATCAGTTGTTGACTTTGTACAGAAATGCATTGAAATGCCATGGATTTCGTGTGAAATACAATATTTATAAATGAATACATCAATATATAAAATAAAATTATAAATCTTTTCAATTAACGATTCATTAAAAGGAGTATCTTTTCCAAAATATCAATTAGTAATTAAATATTTGCCTTCTTTTATGAAGTCTGCATCTTTTAAGCACAAAATAACTATGATCCTCTAATATAATGTTTAAAAAACAATTTAAGCGCATATTTTTACATTATCGAAAAGAAGCGAAATATGCACTGATAAAATATTTCATTTAATAAACTGAAAAGCAATCAATAATAATGAAAAAAGGCTTATTATTCTAAAATATTCTGAAAATTCAAGTTGTCAATATAAAAAAACATAATTAATTTGGATATTACTTCTTTTTCAAAAGGTATCTCAAAACTACGAATGCGTCCATTATGAAATTAAATTTTCTTTGAACCATTTGTTAAAAAACAGTATCAAAATTATGCACTTTTGAAAACAAAATAATTTTTTTTATCCATTTCAGAGATTCTTTAGGGATTTTTATCTCTTTTTGAAAATTAGATATCCCATTCACTATCTATACTCAGATATCTAATTTTTAAAAGATGCAATTTTAGAAATGAGAAAACAGGAAAAGATAAAAAGAAAACTTATCAATCGATATGAACATTATTTATTTTTCAAGATAAATATTTCCGTAACGGAGATACGAAGGAAATGACAAATACTTTTTCGGTTATCAATTTTCTTTTTCGTAGAATCTGATATGAATTGAAGAAAAGCAAAATATAAAAATACCCATTTCACTTTTTTCTCCAACATAAAACATTCTTTTTTTCTGTAGAATGTGAATTGTTTCAGATTGTTTTTTTTTTCTTTCTATCACAACAATATCTTCTTTGATATCTCTCTATGTTCGAGATTCCTGTATTTCTGATTTAGTGATTTTTTTTTTTACTTTAGATCTTCTAGCAGAATTTTTTTTAAAAGTTGTATTTCATAAAATGCAGCTCTAAAGATTGGAAGAGGAATATTATTAAAAGAGACTCACAGACTTTTTCCCTTTGAAACTGAGTTGAACAATGGTATAAAAGGAATTTAATGCTAAATGAAATCAGAAAGTTTACTTTGATTGCATGCAGCTGCTGAAACAATTAGCAGGAATAATAATTATTAAAAGTGTGTTGATTTTATTTTTTGATGTCTGAGAAAAATAGTCAATTGATTACTTTCGCTGAAATGAACAAATGCAGAAGTGTAAATTTCAAAAGTGGCAAACTTATAACATAGTTCAGTTATGAAAACTATCTCTCGAATAGTTTGAAAAAATTATAGTAAATTGATCATTGTAAATAAAGACAATATTAAACTTAACTTGCTTAGATTGCTTTAGAATTATTTCTGTTTTATTTAAAAAATCGTTTTATAACTAATATGCAAAATTCTTTTAATTCAATAACTTACGATGACTAAAAATGCTATTTATGTATTCATTTTATTTTTATGACTAGTCAATGTCTAGATTTTCATTACAATTGATTGGATAGTGCTTTAAACGCTATGATTGGATAATAAATGCTTTTAACGCTTTGAAATTTCTTTCTATAAAATATTTATAACAGAACAGACCGAACAAAGAAATCCATTAATATCTCTATACAAGAATTGACTACTAATTCTATTTATCTATTTACTGCAAAGTTATGGAGAAAAACCTTTGACTTATTTTATATTGTTTTTTATTATTTTTAAAAGACTTTTAAAATGAAATTCATTCTGTTGATGGTTACTGTTATTGAAGAATGCTATAGATATTTTAGATAAAATTAGGATTATCGGAATGTTTTGAATACTTTCTTTTTGCATAAAATATTCACTATTAATATTTTATGAAGCAATTATATTAATTTTAACTTTTAACTAATTAATAAGTAAAGCAAATACTTATATATATATGCAGTTAACGTAATACGTAATAGTAGATATAATTGATTTGTGATATGATTCAAATCAATTTTTCCATTTTATTCAAGATTTCTTCCTTTAAAATTATACGTAGACTTATACCTTTTTAATACACATTCTCTCCAAAAATGTAGATGGAAGGCATCAGCTGGCAGAAGGAAATATTTCATGGAAATATATTAAGTTCTATGTTGTTTGAGAGAATGAATCTTCTTTCTTTGCTCAGAAAGATTAGAAGTTATTCAAGTCTGCACGAAACTTAAAACTAAGAATAAAAGTATTATTTGATTTAAACAAACTGTAGATAAAAATTATTTTATTCTTGAGAAGCCTCCTTAGAATAAAGTTAAAAATATGTTTGATGGCGTGATTTATGAATATATATTGCTTTAAGATATAATATTTCAATGCTTACTTCATAGACATTAGATATTTTAAAAGAAGAATCGCATTTATCTATAATGTACGTAAAAATCGTGAAATTAATTTTTTTCTCTGAGTAAAATGCTTTTAATTCGGTTTATATTAGGTCCCGTAAGCTCTACAAAAACTAAGTATTCATTGTCGGGGAACGAAAAGTATACATAAATATATTGCCTCTTTTAGTTTCCACGATATGGCAATTGAAAACGAGAATGTCATATTAAATTAATTTAAAGAAGCTTATTTTAAATAAGTTAATTATATTCATTATTCTTTTAATTAAAATCTATATAAAACGTGATGATTTTTATTGGAGTATTTGGGGAAAATAAACACTGGTTGTATTGAACATCAACTGCAACAGAAACAAAGGTACTTCTTTTTTAAAACTACATTGCTAGACAATACTCTGTTCACAACTCCATGCTGTATATAGTTATGCCTTATTTCGCAAAGGGGTGATTTTGGATGCATTATCACCACGAATGAAAGTATGCATCATATCAGATGCATACTTTGTGTATTTCTATTAGCATTATAAAACTTTACTATTCTTAATTAATTAATAAATTTTATAGAATTAATTTTTAAAATACGTATTTATGAAAAAAAATCACAAAATTTCTGGAAGAAACAAATTACAGAAATATTACCGATAACAGTCTCTTGAGATCCATTGGAAAACTACATTTGAAATGTTTATATAAATTCTTATTCAGAATTGCTACCTTACAGTCTTTTAGATGATATTTTATTATTGATTAAAAATACAATTTAAAAATATAGCATAACATTTATGTCTTTTAAAGAATAATTTAATATAAAAACTATCATAGATCTTTAGTTTATAAACAATCATCTAACTATTTTTCGTTTAAAAAACTATAATGTAACACGATTCTATGATTAATCATATAATTCTAAATAAAAAAATTAAACATTATTAAACTACTTTAGTATTTATATTATCATGTAAATAAAATAAAAATTATAAGTTACAAATAATTTTAGTGACTAATGTCAACATTATTTACTTATTATCTATTTTATAAATCATCAGCAAATTATTTAGTAAATACAATTATTTTGCAATTAATTCACAATATTCAATCCTTTCAAACTAACACATCGATGCCATAGAGAAATGCATAAATATGACACTGCTTTTGAGACGAGGCGTGGAAGTAGTACAATATTACTTACAGAAAAACTGTACAACAGATTTTGTAAACAAAATATTTAAAAAATAATATTCCACTTACTATAAATTAACTCATTAATCCCTTTCCTTTTCAAAATTGCAGCAAGCTCTTTAAAAACATATTATGAACCAATAAATATTTAATTGGCGTCTCCTTTTCTGTAAGGCTCTTGATTCTTAATGAACTTGCATTATTTTAGAAAATAGCAGTCATACTTTTTTGCGCTTAAATTAAGGAATCCCATCAACAGATGCTTTATTCACAATGTTAGGTCGCATTCTCTTAGTAAACATGCATTAGGGGATGGATACATAACAACAATCAAACCTTTTAAAAATAAGCAACGACAAATAGACACAGCATTTGTAATGTACATTTACTTGGACTAAGAAAATTAAATTTCTCTTTTGTACGAAAAATGAAAATTTTTATCTAGAAAGAAATTGTTTTGTTTTCATTATTAAGGGGAAATTAAAAATAAAAAATAATTATTATTAGCTTATTGTTTAAAAGTGAAAAATTATTATTCGGGCCACATTTTGAAAAAAAAAGAAATTTAGATTTATTTGAATACAATTAATGAATTAATTCAGGAATTTAATTTTTGAATATATCAAGCTGAGAGCAATGGCATTTTATACACCTAATGCATTTTGCAAATAATTCTATGTCTAGATTATCATTTAAAATATATTTTATGGTGATATTTTTAGTTTCTTAGCATATTTAAAGTATTTATTTTAAGCTTAACAATTTCTCTTAAGGAGTTAATTTCATAATTCTAAAGTAAATCATTCGAAGTTTTCTATTCAAAATAAAAATGGTGAAAATAAATCTTTGAAGAGATAGATTCCGAAGGTAAAGAAGCTTAAGTTTACACTACTTAATTTATTAATTTCCATGCATATACAACGAATTTTTAAGGTAAATATGTTTTGAATATTTTGATATTTTTAACACTTTCTAGAAATTCCTTTACTTTAGTAAAAATGGTGCTTTAAATAATAGCACTTGCCTTTATTTCATTATTATTTAATCTTATTGAATTATTCACATATTCTCTTTCTAGATGTCGTCTATTAATATTTATTTACCAAATTTTGTATTTTATTTTAATTTTAGCAACTTGTTTCATTATTACATGGCATTATATATTATAAATTTAACTGAAATATATTTATTCTGAATATTTTTATGATTTTAAACTAAAAATATTTATACTTAAACATTTAGGGTGCAATAATTTAATAATATCTGAAAATTTTATTTATTTCGATTTATAAATAATTAATTTGCGATTAGAAAATGCCTTCGTTTAATATATTTTATTAAATTATAATAACATCTTAATTAGAATTTAATGCATCTTCAATTTTGCGCTAAGAAAAAATATCTTTTCAGAAAAAGTATCATTTTTTTTAAAGAATAGGACATGCAAGGATATTTACAAACGCTGTGTCATTTTAGAAATTTTGAAAAGGAAGATAGTATAGAGAGAGCGAGCTAAGGGGCCACAGAGACAGAGTGTGGGTATCAGGGGGAATGGGGTTGCATAGATACGAGCGCACCTATGATGGAGACTGCATCTGAAGAAGGAGGCAAGGTTTCCGTCACGAGCATTTGGAACACACTCAGAGACAAGAGGATTGTTACACCTGAAACGATCAGCAGATCTCTTCAGAAGCTTCTTAACAAACAAAACATTCACAACAAGCAACACTACGACAGCCTGGATCTCAGAGGGAAATCGTAAGGGGGCAGAAATTAACATGGGCAAAACTGTTCATTCGATGTATTTCTTATGCTTTGATTTTTCTTTTCATTAATCGTTTAATGTTAAATAATACAATAATAAATATATATTACTTTTTTGAATAGTCTTATTTTAAATGATAAAAATAATATCCATTCTGTACTATAACATAAATTCAGATAATTTTAGTTAAAGCCATTTGAGGTTTTATTTAATGATAATATTCAATCAGCTTGGAATTATAATGCATATAATGCATTCAAAGATTAAGAGATGAAATAGTTTAACTCCGAATGAATCGATAAAGTTTTGACTTGATATCAAATATTTAACTTTTGTAAACAGAAAAACTAAGTATTATTATAAAATTCTTCTATATTTTTTATTTCTACCAAAAATAACAACAACAACAAAAAGAAACAATCTCATGACGCAGTTTTAAATGCCAGAGACTAGCGAGATTTTACAAATGCTATTTTGAGCAGAGTGCCTCTACTTTCTTGCTGGTATCAACTAACCTTCCAAATGATTTATTTAACCACTACTATCAAATTATCATTTCTAAATGGAAATTCAAGTGTCTTCCTGCGTCATCTCAAAAGTCATCTGGAGCCATTTTTAATCTATTTGGTCAATTCCCGATTCTGGTCAATTTTCTATCCACATGGTAGCATCACAAAACTACCAATAATGCGATACTTTACCATACAAAATAATTTTTCTAGACTAAATATTATTTTTGTAATTAT
>JAPMOR010062800.1:168383-182860 GCA_026543865.1 Argiope aurantia | reverse complement strand
TTTTTTAATTTTTTTTATAAATGTTATAAGGAGGTGGAAAGGAGGATGGTTGAGGGTTGAGATTCGATTTCCCTGCTCGACATCCAAACCGCCACTGGAAATGAAACTACAAATGCCTCCAGGTGCATATACGTAAAGAACTTTCATCAACATGAGCGTGCCAGCGTGCCAAACAAACTACACCAAATACGGATCATAACAACGTGCAAAGGGGGAGAGAGTAATGTGTATTCGCTCGTCTGATAGGCTCGCACCTATGATTGAGACTGCGTCAGACGTGGGTGGCATCGTTTCAGCTAACTGTAGAAGAAAGACGGTCAAGGACAGAAGAATCGTGACACCTGGATGGATTGGAAATCAAGGCAAAGGTCATTAATTAACACTTTACGCACTCACCACGCACATGCGCTGTATGAGGACTATTTAGGTTAACTATGAACCGACTCTTTCGCAAGGCGTAAAAGCAAAAAAATGCCTCTTGGCATAATGCCAAGAGAACTAAAAATTCATTAAATTTAAATTTCTGTTAGACATCCAAATTTTATCTTTTATTCATTCTCTTTTAAAGAAATGAATCTCAACTGAGGTACATTTCTCATGCGAATAGTCTTTTTAATCTGTGTAATTAAAAAAATACTACGATTTTAAGAAAATAAAATTTTAAATATGCAAAAATTGCACCTGTAGGTTGGCTAAATAAAATTTAAATTCAATTAAAAAACTGTAATTAAGTAATCTATCTTTATATTTCACTTTATTATTAGTTGATATAAGTTTGAAATCTATTTAAACCTAAAACAATTATGAATGTTTTATTATTAATGTTACTGAAACTGATGATAGCTCACGAAAACTGGAAATTCATTATCAAGGAAATAAGTTCTCAAAATTGTCGTACAAATTATATAATTGATTATAAAAGTTATACAATTGATAAATATGTTGTCATTTTTCAATTAAAAGCGTTTAGATTTATTTTATATTACTTAAAAATATTTAGCTAGTAAAAGATTTTTAGGAAAAGGACTTTCTGGCCAACTATACTTATACTTTTATTAGAGTAATTTAAATAATATGCATCCTATTTTGTCATTCTCTTCTTATTTTCTGAGAAATGCGACCAGAATTTCTAAAGTTTGAGAAAAAATTTCTAGTCATTTGGTTAATTTTGAAAAATAACCTTGAAATAAACTTTAGAAAATTTTGATTCTTTTTTTATTTTTAAATAGTCCTCATACATGCACAATAAAAAATAAAATGCGATAAAATTTATTAAATTTCTAAATATTACGTTATATAATTAAAGTTTGTATTTTAAAAGAAACAAATAAAAAATCATTTGTAGATTCAAATCCAGAATTATCCATAGAATATCAGCAATTTTTAATAATTTTAACATAGCTGTTTTGTATGCAAGAGAGAATAAATAGTTAAGTTCTTTCTTTAAATTTAAATATTTTATTTAGATATTTGTTTTTATGAAATATTTATAAGATCTTCTTTAAATATTATTCAAAAATTAAATAAACAAATATAAATTTAAATTAATAGATGAAACATAATTTTTTTCTTCAAATATTCAAAAAACAGCTGATTCAAATTGTAAAGAAGCATCGTGATAATTAAAAAATATATTTTATTCATCGAAACTGCTAACTCATTTGATTTTTTTAATAAATTGATAAAAGACAGTAAAAATAATGAGTAAAAATTTTATTCAAACTGATTTTTGTCAAACTCCATAATTTATAATTTTTATTTAAATATCCAGATTCTAGAGAATTGAAAAATGTGTACGTTTAACTGGATTGCAAATTTGCAATCTTTAAAAAAACATTTATTTTGTTCAGAGATTTATTAGTTAAATCTCTGAAAAGGCATAGCGGAGCTCTTTTCTTAATTATAAAGAGTTCTTTTCAAAAAGGAAATAGGCAGAATATCTTAACTGAATAATTGAATCGCTCTCATTATAAATATGAATAAAAATAATTAACAAAGAACTATTTTCTTCATCTTTGCATATTTTTTATGGAAAAAATCACAAAAGATCTACATAGTTGTACGATTTCGTGTTTCAGGCTCATAAAGAAATGACTTTTGGCCGTAGATGTAGAAAAATAATGAACTTCAATTAACTTTTCCGCCCTTTGATAATTACAGCATTCATTACGAAGTAATTATTCCAACTCAAGTAACGCAGTGCGATTATAAGATTTTAAATAATTCGAATAATTATCGTAATCCAAATCTTCTTATCTTTTATTTCTCTAGATTTTTATTTATTTCATTCATAAGAGCAAAGTAAGGATTCGTTTACAATGCATTTTAATGCAACTATGCAGAAACTTTGAAACGCATTTCAGCAAATTTAGTTCAAACATTGTTTTTGAGATGCTTTTATTTATTTTCCCTTTTGTAAACTAAATTACTGCACTGAATGTTGTTAGTTTCCAAAGATTTATTCATTTTTATTCTTATTCTGCTTATAATTGAAAATTATTTTTATTATCATCTTGATTTCGCCAGGCATGTTAGATTTTGGGACGAGATAGTTCCACTTTGGTGCTTGATTTTTTTCTACTAAACTGAGTGCAGAAATGGTTAGGGCCGATAACCCTTCTCCTACGAGTGGGGTTGTACCAAATCTGGTAATGACTCTAAAGTCTCAAACAGTATTTCCTGTTTATACTATCAGGGTGTTAAGATCATTAAATTTTTTCGCTTACCTTCAGGTAGAAAGGAGTAATCATTTTTAGATTTTTATTTTTTCTCGAAAGAATAGCAAATGTTTAAAAAAAATCTAAATACGTTCCCGAATTCCCTTCTAGTTTATATATTTATCAAGATTCAGCTTTTAAATCAAATTAAATTTAGACTTTAGATATTTTTTAAATAAATAGCGATTAATTAAAGAGAATAATATAAAGTCCTGTTATTATGTAATGAAAAGACTACAATCTTGCTAAATTTTTATATATATTTTGCTATCATAGTCATATTTTTGCATAAGGATACGCGCAATGCTATCCTTATGCAAATATATGACCATACTCTATTTTTGAATATTTTTATGAAGAAATATTAATTATTTTGACCTATTAAGTGGTCATTTTTAGCTTGATGGTCGTTGATAATCAGCAGAAATCTTTTTAAATATTTATTTGCAATAAATGCTAAAAATATTCTAATTTTTTCTGCTTTTCGATAATCAGAAAAGAGCAATAATAATTTCGGAATGATTGATCATATTATCTGCCTAATTTTTTATAAAATGAGTTATAATTTTATTTGAATATTAAAATAGGTCTTGAAGGGAGCAATAAATCAGTTAGCAGCTTGGATGACTCATCATTCTGCAGATGAAGTAAAAAGTGATGTAAAAGATTGGACCAACCGAGGGTTAGTTTTTCTCCCGAGTCCGGTGGCAGGGTGAAGCCTAGAAGGGTCATGGAGGAGATGAGAACACAGGGGATGATGAGATTAAATCCATAATAGAGGGTTCGCCTCCGAATATGGATTGTGAAGGTGATGTCGACGTAAGGCTCCGGACAACACGCATAAAAAATCTCGTTTCTCACTCCTGGAAGGCCTGAAAACATGGGGAAGAGAAATGAGTTATTTCCAAGTGGAGTTTTAGGAAACACACATATATCGTGGGTAATAGAGAAAAGAAAATAGGATTGATTTATTATTAAACAATAAAAACATTGCATGTTCTCATATTTCGAAGAAACTTGACAAAATTTGTACGACTTATAAAGAAAAGAAAAGTCCTTACCTATCAGGATCCACTCGCCATTAGTTATGTACGTGGAGAGGTCCCCTCCGTCTTCGCTGGCTAGTCTGAGGTCCAGCTGGAACCCGTCGTAGGTCCAGGACCCGAATTTCATCTCACACTTCTGATCATCGAAGGGGAACCATGTGATGTCGATTTTACACGTACTCTTGAAGATTCCGGGCGGGATATATGTGCAGCTACCGTTGTTCCTCACTACGACATTCGTTGGGAAAGTACTGTCGATCTTTTCGTCGGCGCTGGAAGGAAAATAGAAACGTTTAATTAAAAAGATCTTTCAGAAGAAAAAAACACTTTTATTGGAACACTAAAAAGCAAATTCTTCTAAAAATTCAACCGTTTTTTAAGTGTTAGTTTTTAATTTACAATTCATTATTTTAAATAATATATAATATTGGAATTCTAATTTTGATTCTCAATTTTCTAGGAATTAGGATTAGAATCAATATTTTAAATAATGGGGAATATTGGAATCGAAATTCTAATCTCAATTCTCAATTTTCGTAAAATCAAGATTAGTTATTTTTAATTTATAATTCATTATTTTAAATAATGTTGAAAGTTGGAATCAAAATTCTAATCTTGATTTACAATTCATTATTTTAAATAATATGGGATGTTGGAATTCTAATTTTGATTCTCAATTTTCTTGACATCAGGATTAGAATCCCTATTTTAAATAATGGGGAATATTGGAATCAAAATTTTAATCTTGATTCTCTATTTTCTTAAAATCAAGATTAGTTATTTTTAATTTATAACTCATTATTTTAAATAATGTTGAATGTTGGTATCAAAATTTTTAATCTTGATTCTCAATTTTCTTGCAATCGATACTAGTTATTTTCAATATATAATTCAATATTTTTAATAATGTGGAATATTGGAATTAAAAATCTAATTTTGATTCACAATTGTCTTGGAATTCAGATGATTATCATGAGATCAATATTAGTTAATTTTAATTTATAATTCATGATTTTAATCAATATGGAATATTGGAATCAAAATTCTTATCATGATTCTCAATTTTCTGTGAATGAAATAAATTATTTTAAATTTACAATTCTATATTTTAAATAATATGAAATATTGAAATCAAAATTCTAGTTTTGATTCTCAATTTTCTTGAAATCAAGATGATTATCTCGAAATCAAGATTAGTCATTTTTAATTTAAATTTCATTATTTTAAATAATATGTAATATTAGAATCAAAATTATTATCTTGATTCTCAATTTTCTTGGAATTAAATTCCTTAACTCCATGACAAAAGTTGGACTTAAGATACCTTCCAACCATCTTGTAATTATTTTTTTTAAAATGATTAGAAGACTCTACTAATCATATAATTCTATTCATATTGAATTCTTGCAAACTCCCGTTCAAATGAAGAACAGTGAGCAGCCGAAAAGTGCGTTAATTGTGATTGATTGAATACTAAAAGGAAAACACTTTGTTTGTTGGAGATCCTCGCCCAGATTAGTTTGGAGGGCAGAATTTTTTGCTGAGATCGTTCACAGAATGTAAGAGCATTAATTTCCTTAATATCAATTTGTATTTTGTAATTTTTTGTATTTTGTATTTTTAAGAACATAGATCATGCTTGGTTGGGGAGTTTCCTAATCTTTGAAACTCAAACTTGGCTATTCCCGTATATCTGAATAATAATATATATATTATTATATATAATAATAATAATAATAATAATATATATACTATTATATATATAATAATAATATATAATAGTATATCTGAATAATAATGTAATAGTATAAATATTTGAACTATAATGATTTTGGAATGATAGGAATAAATTCAAGATTATATTAAATAAATCGGTTAACTGATAATAACTTAAGGGGGCATAATATGTAAAAGAGTAGGTATAATGTTGATTCTTATTTGCCACAAATAATTTTCTGAAGAGGAGAAATGTTTATCTCGAAGGGGGCTTATACAAAATTTTAATTTTGATTTGAATTAATTGGAAATTAATTACATTTTTAATAATAATTACAGAACATGAATCAAATAAAATTTTTCTTACTCAGCTTTGGATTTCATAAACACCATAAATTTTAGTTCCATGCGAATTTTATTTCATATTTTACAAATTTTTAAAATCATTTTTGAATATTATTTATAATTTTGTTTTTTCTTTATAGTTTAGTCATTATTATATCACTTTTTGTAGTTATTTCATTGTTTAAAAATTAATTCATCTCAATTTCTGCTGTTATTAAACAATCAATAAAAATTATTGTTCTTCTAGACTGCTACTGATCTTTTCTATAATACGCGGTGAAACTTAATTTTTTTCTCCATCATTACCTTAGTTCCTCACTTTTCTGACTTTAAATAATTAATTAAGTCTCATTACAACTGTGAAGAAAAATATTTCATATATTAATTAAAGTATTAAGCCTTTTCAGTACTTTTTAATTAGTTTTACGAACACGTTTAAAATCAGCCAACATACTACAGAACTAGCTGAAATTTGCATAATATCTGGATTTGCATTAAAGTTAGAAATTATTTTAGAAGATATCTCAGAACTTAAATTAGAGAGGTGATTAGTACAGAGGAACAACACCCTTGAGGCTCCTGAAACTGTTTGAGTAAAATGCTAATCAAAGTCTGATGTTTGAAATACCTTGCTCAAGAAACCTGAAACACAGGAACAGTATTAAGATAGTTAATTGATTTGAAACTCAACCAGAAAGTTTAACGACCAAGTTAGTCACCGAAAATATTCGTATGATAATAAAATAATTTGCCATGTAAATTAATAATAGTTGGTTGTTTTAGATTATAGCTATAACAAAAATTTAACAACTATGTTTAGTAAATGTACAATAAAGGAATAAGATATTTATTTTTCAGAGGTGGTAGTTTCGAATGAAATCACCCCTTAAAGATATTTTTTCTAAAAGACTGTTCCCTTTTGATGCTCTATTAATAAAAATGCAATTTCTAATATCTATTAAAGAAAATTGCTTGTGTTATATATATATATATATTTGATTCTAAATATAATTAAAAATTGTTATTTCATTTCCTAAAATTAAATTATTGCGAATTCAGCCAGAATTTCATGAAAATAGGAATAGTTCTAAGAACTGAATTAAATAAAAATTATTAGTTACAGTTTTAAATAAAAATTACAATTCCTGCTTATTTCTTTTAATCCTGATAATGTTTTGAAAACTTTTAAATGTGGCTTGGGATTATATTAGTTACTTTGATTACATTTGGTATATACTGTGATGAAAATATGACGCAAAATTGCATAAGTTTCTAGTACTTTTTTTTGCATATTTCGTATATGAGAAAGTAAAAATTATTAGTAGCATTAATTTCACAGTTTTATTTAAATATTGTTAGATAATATGCATTAAATGAAATGCTTCGGGAGTCTTAATAAAAGAATGCTCTTAACAGAACCAGCATTTCTATTTATATAGTTGAAACATAGGAAATGAATTTATTTCATTCTCTAGTCCCTAGAAAATAGCAATTTAATATTCACGAACTTTAGCAACATTCAGTAGAGGTTACTATAATGTAATCTCATTAGTGAAACTGTAAAATCGATACTAATCCGAGGAATCTAGCTGACTTATAGTGCCTTATATGAGTCTCTACAACGTTGATGAATGACTTCTCTAAAAGAGGATCGTTGTTTGCCTCTAATTGCTCTTCGAAATCATTAATAGAATACCTCAAAACTACCTTAAGCATTCTTAACGGAAACATTGTTTCAGATATTGACTTGTACCAGTTTCGACCGTCTCTTTCCAGAAAGACATTCAGACCTTAAGGCTGTTGGTGTATCCCATGTTATCTAATAATCATCTCAGAATTAGAATGCTAGAGGACATGTATTGCAATTGATCTGCCTTATTTGGGATAATTAATCCTGCATAGAATCTATCTAAGCTATAGAATTCCCCGAAACTATGATCTATGACATGTGGAATTGAGAATCTCTTAGCAAATTTGATCAAGACCGAAACTGTTTCAGAGATGTACTGAAAAAAAAATAGACTGAAAAACAATATAGCAATTTCTGTTTCTAGTCGCATTTTCTGGTGAACGAATTTGATGGGAATATTGTTTGGGTTTAATTTAAATTAAATTGCTTATACATAAAATGATGCTAGTGATTCTCTCAACAAGAAAGAAAGTCGTCTAATAATCCCCTGACGCCATACTGTCTCTAAAAAATTTAAAGAATTAAAATTCGACCTTATCTTTTGCGTTAATTTAATTTTACATTCTTATTTCTCATGTAAAGTGTCGAGATATATAACAGAAATTTTCTCCTATAGTTTAAAAAAAGAACGATTAAATGTTTCATATAAGATTAAATATGAATGCCCGAAATGTAATGTCTTACGAATAAAATTTTAAATATGCAGCTATCTTCAATTCAAATTAGTTCAACAACTGCTCAAAATTGATTAGAGCATGTCATTTAAGCGATATAAGGTTCAACATTGTTTTTATATTAAGATTAAGCCTGCACAGTTTAATTATCAGCAAGTGAGAATGGTTTGCCTAAAAGCGTTTCTTACACTCTTTTCTGAATGCACTTGTGTATTGTTAAATATTATTAACCTATTGTCATTGCTAAACAGTATTTACAAAAACGCCTATTAGCGTGCTGATTAATAAGTGAGACTCGGCAATATACAAGTACAAAAAAGTATAAATATATTTTGGACTATGTTTTTTTTTTTGTGTGTGTGTGTGTGTGTGTACTTTTTAACACCAAAATTTGACACAGATCATCAATTGTAGTCCCAAAATCATATACTATATTTCATTTGCTTAAATCAGATTTTTCAATTATCATGTTTACATACAAGCAAAAGTACAGACCAACAGAAGGTCATAATCTGATATAGCTCTACAATTTAGATACCAAATCTAGGTACCAAATTTGATTCATATTCTTACTAACATTCGGAAAAACGAAAAGGCAGACTTCTGAATGAATGAATTCCGTTAAAAATGGGCAAATAGAATTATGTGAATTGGATGCAAATGCCGTATATTCAATTTTATCAGTCTAATTCAAAACATTTTTATAGTACCTTGTTCATAGATAGAAAAATAGACATGATTCCACAAGTGTTTTTTTGGTCACAGAGAAGTCTTAAACAAAATGATCAAATTCATTTTTTTTTTTTTTTACAATTACAAACTTTTCTTTTTAGATGCTTCGTATAGCCAATAATAAAAAGACATAAAATCATTAGTAAAAATTTCGTAAACTTATATAAATGTGCAGATATACTGTAGAAAACATTTTAATTTTGCAAATTAGTTAATTCAACTTATTTTATTAAAATGCCAAAAAATTTCGATTTTTAGTCAAAAACTTTAGTAAAAAATATTTATTTATTTATTTATTAAATTATTTAGAGTTAACTGAAATTATTTAAAATTTCAGAGTGATGAAATTCGCTATTTAATAATTTATATGTGTTTAATCATTTTTGCTAAAACACAACTATTTTAGGAAACCGAATTTCAAAACATTTCAGAGATAATCTGAAAGAAATCTTGATACGGCAAAATTTACCTTTGGTAATTATGTTAAGAAAATAAAACATTAACAAGACTTTTATAATAAAAATTTGCATTAAAATTGAAATCTTTATACTTTAATTACAATTTTAATTAATTTTTAAGTATTTATTTTATTTAACTTTCTAAAATTGACGCAATAAATTGAAAGGCCTAAATTTTAATTTCAGCTTTTGGGACACCATATAATTAAGGCAATATGTTACGGTGATTAATTATGTTGAGATTTTGATTAAATATTTAAGAACGAGTTGTTCTTTTTAATTGAGAATTTTAAAACTATGCGAAAGAAAACAATGCAACAAAATTAAAAAAGTCAATTTAACCCTATAAACTTCCACCATTTCGTATTTGATATTTAGGTATATGTACGCGTTTCAAATCTCCTAGATTCAGAATGCTTTTGAAGTTATATTTTGTTGAGAATCCACAAACGGAAAAAAGCAAAAAGTGATATGTATGAAATTTGGTATTCAGTATATATCATAAAATTGGTGATTATTATCAATTTAGAACTAAGACCGTTAATGAAAAGTGTGTCTATGTGCATTTCGAAGCAATGAATGAGATACTTAAGCAACATTATATAGAATTCCTAGATTAGAAATACGAGAAACTGGTTTATCATTTAATCCATAAGAGTGCAGATTTATAGTGAATTTGTAGTGAATCCATAAGAGTGCAGATTTATATTAATCCATAAGAGTGCAGATTTATAGTGAATTTCGATTTATTTATCCATACTTTAGTGACAAATATAACACAAAAATGCAAGAATATAAATGGATAAATGATCTTACACGATGTTTGAAACTAATTAGGTGATTTGTGTTTTGTTTTGTTCTGAACCATCAAAGGCTGGATAATTTATCTACCACTTTTATGTAAGCTTGCAATTCTGAAAGTAAGATAAAAGAATTGGGGCATTTTGACTTCAAGGTTAGGAATTTGTATCAAATATGCATATATCAGGAGGACGAAATGTGTTTAAATGTGCATACTTGATTCTCTATACTGTGCTATGAAATCAAATTCAAAACGAGACTTATTGCATAGATGTACAAAACCGTAGAGTGGAAGGCACTCCTATGGTTTTTATTTAATAAATCTTCTGCTTTGAATTACAGTTTTAGCACATTTCGATATTTTAAGATGATCAGAAGATTTTCCTCCGAAGTTCATTTTTAAATGATAAAAATAGTTTTTCAATTTTCACACTAAGCATTAAAGGCATCAATAGCCAAATACTAAAAAAAACTATTTCAATAATTTTTGAAGGAATTATGAACCATTCAAATTTATAAACGTAAGTGCCACGCCCACTTTTTGAAAATAAAAATTTTTTGATGGCTCATTATTTTGTAAATATTTTTAATAATATGAAATCATTTAAATTTTTAAATACCATTAGAGGAATTTGAGGTACATAAAGTTTTAATACCTTTTTATTTTTATAATAATCTTTTACTATTTTTCTAACTGAATCCTTTGCGGTTCATTGACTTTCATTAGAGCTCTAGTAGCCAGATCCAATTTAATTTATAGAAAGAAATAAGACAATTTGAATAATCGGAACAATATAACATAAATTTTAGGGAAATTAAATTAGAAATTTTATGTCCTGTGGTACTCAACGGATGCCCCATTTAACTAAAGTGTGATGTCTAATGATACTGGACAATAGACGGCAAATAGTTAAAACAAAAAGAAATAAAATAAATTTCTTATAAAAATTATAAATTCATCAGAACTGTAAAAATGTAACAATGTTACACACTATATTGGAAAAAAAATATTATAATTTACATGAATGCAAAATTTTGTTGTATAAAGCATTTTATTGATTAAATTTAAACTTTTAGGTATTTATTTTTTAAAAAGGCTGTTATCTCAATATAAGTAAAATAATTTTTCGAACTTTCAAATGTTTTGGACTTTTCAATGTTTTTCAAATTATCTGACATTTTGTATCAATATATGAAAACTTAGGGAGCATTGTTGTAATATACAACATATCGAAGTTCTTTGATAAATAAGATGCAGATATTTAATTTCAAATCAAATATTGGGTCATGTTTTCCTCCTAAATCGGTTGTTTTGTATGCTTTTTACATCAATAGTTTATTCATGTATTTATTTTGATATCCCCTCATCAAACACGAAATTTATTGCGAACTTTTGATTGATACTGATTAGACCTTCTAGGAAAAGAAAATTAGATTGCTTTTGAATAATTTGTTAGTGGTTTGTACATATAATTATAATATTTATGATAAATAATATGGATATAATTATAATATTTAATAGTTATTAAATATTATAATTATAGACATAACTGAGAAATAAATTAATAAATTTCAATGAAATTTTATACGTTATTTTTTCTTATTCTTGTGAAATTTCAGACTGATAAGATGACAATTTTAAAATGTTTATTTTGATTATCCCTGCGCCTTAACTCTTGATCTCATTTATTGAACTTGTATAAAAAGTCCACATTTTAAGAAGAAACCAGCATTAAAGAAATAAATAATCATCTGCCTCAAATTTAGAGATATTTCCGGACTAATGGTGTAAAATAAAATGTCTCTAAATTAAATTCTTCTCAGAATTATCCAGCTTGGGAGATATTATTTTTATTTCATTTTAATAATGGTTTATCGATTAGAAATTTCATAATGCGATATGTAATGTTAATTTTGATTATTATTTTATTTTATAAAACATAATTTTATTAAATTTTGGAGCCAAGATTTTATTTCTTTTAATAACCGAGAATGAATATCCTTTTTGAGCAAAACTATATGAAAAAATACAGCAGAAATTATGCATGATAAAGGTACTTAGCTATCTCATATTTTTAAAAAATTTTAATTAAGATTATTGATGCGTCAAACCTTGTATAATACAATAATAATTAATTAATATTATTGTGTAATACAATAAAGATTATTACTTAAAAATATTATTACTTTATTGATTATAATGATTTCTTAAATACTTAATTAATAAAGTACTTGATATAATAATGATTATTTTGTGAAATAGAACAATGATTACATTATTGTATTAAAATTTATGTAGTATAATAAGGATTCCAATAAGTATTACTTAAAGATTATGTATGTTGGTATTTTAATAATTACTTAAATATCAACAGAATTTTGACGTTTGAGAAAGCTTTAATGTTGTACAGAATATTGATTATTCTAATTAAAAATATCATGCGTGTTTTCAAGCCGGAAAATACCTTTCAAATTTACTTTTGATTTATTTTTAGTAAATATTTATCTAATATTCGTATTTTTATTAAAATTCATTAGATTATGTGAATCATTTTCCTTCTAACATCTCTTCGTTTCCGCTCCTTCTGATATAATTTAATTCCAATACTGAAGTTTTATAGAAAAGGTTATCATTTACATAATATTGCATTGTTGATTAAAAAGAACTTTCATTTATCAATAAAGAACAAGAAAAATTTAGAAAAGAAATGACAATTTTATAGTTATAACTATTCTGTCCAAAATTTAAGCAAAATTTAATATTATTTAATTAATATAATAGTAAAAAAGTATATTTCTGAAATGAATAAGTGTTACATAAATGATTTAAAAATAAAATATATACTTAAATTTCTATGCGTCATTATTATTTATTATTTGAAATGTAATATTAATTTTTTCTCGTTCAACAATTTAAATTTTTACATTTTGTCCCGAAATGTGGAGTCATTTTAAAATAAGAAAATGCATTCATTTATCCTCGTATTCGTCGACGAATTGACATCCTTCATTTCTAAAGTTTGAGGATTAAAAAAAAATCTTTTGAGGATTGTAAGCAAAAAAAATCAGTGTTTCTCTCTTTCTTAGTGAACTCTTCACCTCGAATCTATTAAACGCTTGTTCTTATGCTCTCTGAGGCAAACAATTCCCATGAGTACTTCCTACTTCCTGCCATGACAGATTTCAAATGTCCGAAGTGCAATCTGCTCAGCAACAAAATCACTCTCTAAAATCCCCCCCCCCCGAAAAAAATACCGTTTGCAATTTTTTAAAATAAAGGATTGGCTTTTTCCCTCTTTTTAGAGATTTTTATGTTTTTGATTGTAAGAGAAAAAAAATTCAAATTTGATGGACTGTACCAATATTCAATGTTTCCTACAGGAAAGAATGAAGATAAATAAAGCCTTATTCTCTGCTTTGCATGATATATTCAAATTTTATTCCATATGCAACAAATATTTGTTCTTCAAACAAAACGCTTGTCCATTTTAAAATATAAAATTAAATAAATATTACTTTTAATAAATATTTATTTATTTATATGCTGTGCATGGTATATCCATTTTCATATGATAAATAGCTTTCCTTTTTTTTAAAAAAAAAACTTTTTAACTTTTATTCCATACTTATGTAATAAATATCTATTCCGCAAGTTTAATAGTGAAACATTCTAAAAGATTTAATTTTGGGGGAACTTTTCAGAATAAAATATATAATTTTAGGAAAATTCAAAAGGCAATTATTTATTAAATATCAAAGAAATCAATTCAGTTTAGTGTTTTTGTATTTAGTCACTATAGTGTATTTGCTAAAATATCCACTTTCAAGCCTTTCATAAAAATTATATATTTGTAAGTGATATTTTATATGCATTTTCATAAATATAATGACGTGCAGTCATTTGTCGAAGTTATGGATTCTGATGATCCATTGAAAAATAATAAAGTTGAAGGGAGAAACTTTAAATGGTTTTTTACCCCATTATATTACGTAATTTATATCAGAAATTAATTACTATCCCAGATTCATACAGGTATGATGGGGCAACTAATCTTGGTCACGGATAAATCTTCTTTATATGCATTCATTCTTGGGTGTTTTGGTATTATATCTTTCAGTTTAGTTTAGCGTTTCTTCATCGTTAGTGGAAAGAATAGTCTTTGAAAAGTTCTTTTGAAAGTTTTCTGTGGTCACAAATTGATTAAAAATTTTAAGGATATCAATAACCACGACATTCTCTTTATTTAATGCGCTGTTTATTTTATTTATTTGATGTGATGTTTATTTTATTTATTTGA
>JAPMOR010062800.1:138899-153505 GCA_026543865.1 Argiope aurantia | reverse complement strand
ATATATATATATATATATATATATATATATATATATATATATATAAAGGAAAAATTGTATTCAAGTATTTTAATGTACCTGTGTCTTTTAAAAAAACGTTAACTATGCAAAAGTTCAAAATCAGTATTTAATCCTTATATCGTTTCATCGTTTGGTTTCTTTATTCAAATTTTTTTATTCCCACAAAATTTTATTCCAAATACATTTATTCAAATTTTACTGAAACAAGTTTTGTAAAAATTAAATTTTGTTACATTATTATTTGATATATCAAGGATCTTATGAAGCTGTAAATAATTCTAAATATTTCCAATCTTTCTTTATATGTTTCATACGAAAATAATTCGATTTGAATATTAGTTAATAGAAATCTGCTTCCTAAAAAGGGATCATTTATGTCCTCTATTTCTTGCACTAGAAATATTTTACAAAAAAAAGTTTTTAAATTGATTTTTTTATGTAAATTAAAATCTAAATCCTTTTGTTTATTGAAAATTCTTGCAAAGCTGTTTCGAAAATTGTGGAAAGTTTTTTGGAAATTAATTTGTTCTCTGAGGATTCAATTTTAAGAACTCAATTTTAGATGAAATACAAGGGTCCAGCTGAAGGTTTTAAAAATCTTAGTAGAAAAAATGTACGCCGGCACGGAGAAATAATATTTCCCGGAAGAAAATAAGAATTCTGTGAAATAGGCAGGATTTTCGATAATATTCGAACTTCTATGACTCGAAGATCTGAGTCCTTGATCACAGCCAGCAGTTGTCAGTTCGAACACCTTCTTTGATGCTACTTGTGTTTAACTTTTGTAGTTTTTTTTAAATGTTTCTGCACAATGAGTTATAAATTCAATTTTCTTCTATTCTGTTTTGCTCTTATTCTTGTGGTGTATATGTACGCTACTGTGTCAGGAATACATTTCGTAAACGGCTCTGGTGTTGATTTCTGTATCTCTTTGAATTCAACAGGGACGTTGAACATTCATATTGACTGGGACATAAAGACGTTAAAATAAACTTCGAAGTTATTTGATTCTGGAAAAAGTGGTGGTTACTTAATGCTAAAATAAGAACTTTGAAAACTTTCAGATAAATCTTTAATTCTTAAAGTATCTGGTCTATGTTTCATTGTAACAGAAATTATTTGATGTCAATAAATATTTATTTTGGAATAAATTTATTTACATTTGCATATTCATATTTCACTCATATAATGTTCAATTGCATTCTTATTTACTTAAAATATTTTTAAAGACTAAATATTTTACAAGAAACTAGCAACATCTCTACTCTAAAAGCGCATTTTGCCTATTTTTGAAAGGACGTTTTTTAAATTTGTATTTGCGATTTCGATTACATAGATGATCTCAATATATTTATTCATCAAGATTTAATTTCTAGTAGTAATATTATTTATCAAGATGAACAAAATTGAATCAAAGCAATTTACTATCAAGATGGAATAGCTTTCATACATTTAATTATTGATTGATAATAGTCTTTAAAAAGTGTATTACCGTAAAAGAAATTATTCTTAATATTTCTACTCATTTTCCCTGTTTTATTTAAAAAACACATTACCATTTTATTTGCACCATAAACTATGAAATAAGTGAAAAAACTTGAAATTTGATCTGTATTAAGCAGAGTTTTTAAACATTGATATAAATGCCTTTTTTCAGATTATTTTTTCAGGATAGCATGCACTTTCTTTGCAATATTTTGCCAAATAATTTTCATAATGCATTTGGATTTTAAAATCTTTTTAAAGCTATGTTTCTCTGTTGATGCGTTTTTTTGTTTAATATTATCTGTAGAAAGCATACATATAGTTACAATTAAAAAAGTTATATGACATTAACGCTTATTATACCTATTGGACTAAACTAAACTACGTCTATGAGCCCGCATATTTTCAAAAAAATATTTTCAACGTGTAAGGCAAAATATAGGACATACATACGAACATAACAAACCGAATAATGACACCTTTAAATTTATTTTAAATTTTTAGAAAAAATTAAAACAATAAATGAATGACAAACCATGCTTTTTTTATTCCTGAATATTTAAAATATTAAAAAGAGTAAAAGACACAGCTATAAACAAGTCACTAGAGTAAGAATTTGAAAAACAATTAGTATTGATTTTTAAATATGACGGTTATTACTATGGGAATAAAGTTTATATATATATATATATATATATATATATTACTGAATGTAAGACTAAAATTTTCACTATAGTATAGTCACTCATTTATTTTTTCTATTCAAGCAGATAATGCAACTGATGCAGAAATAGTGATTTTATATGCATTTGTCATCAAAATAGCGTCAATGGAGGAAAAAGTTCAATGTGTTCATTAATTCTGTGGATTCGTATAAGCTATTACTGCTTGGAATTGTTTTTGGGGTTACAAAAACAATAAAATGTTTTCAACGTTAATTGAAGATACCGGTACACGCTAAGTTAGGATCACAGATAATTTGTCTAGTCTGACAGACAGTTGAAATGTTTTACAATATGTGGTGAGAAGGGCAATAACATCTTGCCATTCTTGCAGCTACGAAGGATGTTAACTTTGAAATTTACAGTTGTAAATGATTATATTAAAACCCTTATAAGTACCTATACAATACTAAATGTCAAATTATAATGTTTTCTTATAATAATTTTAATAATCCAGGAAGAGCCTTTCTGTGCATTCTGTGCATATAGAATACTTTGAAAATTTCTGTTTATGGGTGCGAGCCATATAGTAGTTGACACTGTGAACCCATTTTGAACGTTTGCAAAATATATTATAATATATTATGAATTGTTATGCAGAATATAATTTTTTGATCTCCGAGTAATTTGTACTAATTTGTACTCCTCTTGGGTATGAAACTTCCAAAATTGTATTTTATCCCTCTTTTAAGTATTTTTCTTAAAAAATAAATTCCTCTTTAACCGTTCAGAGCAGGAAAGATACAAACGGCTCTAGAAACGAAGAAGCAGGCATTACAAAATTTGCATAGAAACTGTCATTGCACAGAATTACTACATATCGGTTTTACATTATTGCAATTAGGAAAAAAAAAATGTAGAATTGAAGAAAAATAGAAGTTTTAATAACTTGAGGAGAAACGAAATAGTTGTTAAATTTGAGGTATACTACCTGTTCCTGTCGATAAAATTATTTTATTCTACGATTTTGTTAAAAATTGATATTTCAACAAGATTTATTGCTATAACTTTGGGGATTTCAGTTTATTTTATTATGTGATATCAATAATGTAAACTGAGACCTTACAGTAAGAATTCTATTAAAAAATTTGAAAAAAAAATTAAATATATTAATTTATACCTTTTATTTTTTTGATTGTATGAAATTAATAAATTATATGGGATATTTGAAAAATTCTGAAAATCTCTACCCATTTCGAAAACTAATTAAAAATTATTGAAAAAAGAATTTTCTATTATCCCTTTACACAGAATGAAGATACAGATTTGAAAATTGAAAGAATGGCTTTATTTGCTATTAGTAAACCTTGCAAATATTCTTGTAGAAACATTCGGAATTATGTAAAGACTTACTTTAATAATAACCTGAAACATTTTTTGCAAGTGTCTTAATTATAGAATGCAATTGCTTCCAACCAAGTTATGCAAAACGTACAGATTATGTGGCAAAATATTATTGAAGCACTAAAATAAAATTTACAATGAAATCATTAAATATTCGATAAAAAATAAGTATTTTAGTTATTAACCTTTAAATGCGAATTGACTGAAAAATAGCATACTTTTTTCATAATTTCAAAGTCAATTCAATAATAATTTATTCAATAAAGATTCCTGTTCAGTGTCAGTAAAACTCAGAATAATATCATCATTACATTAAGCTGTATTTCATTTGCTGTTTAAGAAAAGCTAAATGAAGAGGTATTTACCAAAAATTGCTGCTCTTTAACCTTGAATCCTTGTATTGAATTCTGTAAGTGGTTAGAAATATTATTGACTTCTATCAGATATTCTGTAAGAATTGTTCAATTTGGACGGAAACTTGAAACTTACGTGATAAATAAAGATTCATATGGTCAAATAAAATATCTGACAGAACAGTTCAGGTTTATTTTATTTTATTTTTTAATTCTTTACATTTTTTCGAATATGCACTTTTTTACAAAAATGCTTATTACTATTGGCCATAACAAATAAATCATGGATGAAAATTTCAAATCATTATCTGCGTCCTTTGAAAAGGAGTGATTCAGATTCTTTTCTTCATTAATTTTTAATTTTTCCTAAAAGCCTATGAGATTAGATTTTCTTGATAAACTCTCAATTTTTTTACTTGATTGATGTTCAACGAGAGTTAGTTCTTCCAGCTTTGGAAAAATTCTTTAATTTAATACTTTTGTTAGGATACTTTTGATTGCATAATGTATCAGTATCTGAAGTACTAGTATCGAATTTCTATTTTCTATATAGGCTAGATTAATTTATGTCAAAAATATAAAAAAAGAATAAATAAATCAATACTTTCTATGAATGGCAAGGCTTGCAGATAGCTGTTGTCCTTTTTGTTACATCAGAGCATTTCGAGTCAAAAGGTTTGATGATAAAATTAATCAGTGGATTTGATCATATTGATTTTGAGTTACATTTTCGTTTCAGTTGCTTTATCCTAATTATTCAAAGCATTATTTTCACAAGTCTTTAAAAGTTCTTCAGATAAATATGTTTTGAAAGAAAAAAACGGAAAAAATTGAGAAAGATAAATTAGCGAAATGTTATCGTAACGACTAATATAAACAATCAGAAAAAGCTTTAAACTAAAATTAGATCTGATATTTGTTGAAAGAAAATCACAAATAAAATCAGAACATTATTTACGAATTTTTCTGTTATATTTTTACACTCAAGATATACAATAATTTGGTTAAATAAGGAACTCCTTCTTTTATTTGAATTTAAGAATTAGAGCTAATGTCAATCTATTTTGATTCTAAAACTTATTTAAGTCTTGAGAAAATTATATAAGAATTAATATAATTTTCTCCCCATGATATGAGTGAAGTGTTTAAGAAAATTAATAATTGAGAAATAACAATATAAATTTAACACACTTCAGAAAATTTATTTAATTTTCTCAAGGGTGTGTATCTGTGTTCCGGGAGGCTTAATTTGTAGAAGAATCGCGACACAAGAGTAGAAGTGAGAGAAATTTTTCCCTTCCTGTATTTTACTATGAGATTTTGATAGGGATTTCTTTGCCACGTGTCGATTTAAGTAAGGGAATTTAAAAGAATGTGGATTTTTATCCCTTCTCTCTGAGCGTGGGAACTTGCTGAATTCGGCAATCTTATAAAGCTTTGTAACACGCACGTGTCCCCAAGCTTGTTATTCAAGTCATATAAAGCAAACTTATAAAGCGTAGAATTACATAAAAAAGTGGGAATTGGATCAGAAAATGAAAGAATATTTTAGAATGAATTTAATACTAGCTAAAATACAATAAAAATAAAAAAATTAATTTGGATTTAAATTAGATTAAGATATATTATACATATACACACAAAATGCTACATATGAAATGAGAATAACAATCTAAGTACAAATAGAATATTTTTGAATTTTTTTTCTTTATACTCGAACAATTCAGAGGTATAATATTTCGTGTATAACACTAAAACCTCTTTCTATTTGAATTTAAGAATTAGAACTATTTCTTATATAATAATAATTAATGTTAATAATAATTTTCATTGTGAAAGGAATAATAATGTTCATTAAGGACTAATATTAAAATCCTTAAAAGGATATAAATCTAAAATAAATGTTATATATGAAACGAGTGAATAGTATTTATAGTAGTAGTTTTCATTCCTCGCAGTCTTCCAACCCAGAAGTGCAATAGTTCGTTTACAGAGAACAAACTTTGATTTCCGTGGGACTCAGTTTTAACATCTTCGAAGATGTCTCGCTGGGACATTTTATTTTTATCAAATATGGCTCCATCAGTATCCTGTGACTCTCTTTATAGCGATATTCAATATTCCAGGCAACTTCTGAGAGTTTTATGAGCATCTGGGGAATATATAAAATGTGTCGAGAATTTCGGAGAGACATAAAATACGTGTTAGGCTTACATTTAAACGAAGTAGTTATTCTCAGATTTCGTTCATCACTTTTTTCTCCTCCCTAAATATACAGACACAAATATTGATTTATTACCAGAGCTTAAAATTTATTCGTAATATTTATTATGATCAACAAGATATTGACGCGACTTGTTACGATTCTTTTGAAAATATTATTTGTGAATATTCGGAAAGGAAACAGATGGCAGTCAATACTGTCTTCATGTCTTAATTTTTTGAAAACTGTTGTTATTTTATCGGCTTCTTTGTTTATTAGTTCTAAATGTTTTCAATATTTAAGTTTTTATTCTTATTTATTTAAATATTTAAAATATAAAAATATTTCAGATATAAAACTATTTATATTTTAGGGGCAAATAAAGACATTAATCAATAAGTATGTGGTCTTAGGCATGCAGATGTTATCAGGTCCGTCTTTTCTTGTCATAGTTTTCTAATTTAAATCGCATATTCAAAATTTGCCTGAGATGCCATTTTTATCATTTTTATGCTTAAAATATTAATTTTCTTAACAAAAATTCTTTTTCCACGAATACAAATATTTTAAAGATATTCAAAATGATATACAAACATAAGATTAAAGACATGATTTTTACCTCTTCAAACTGTTTATTTCAAATGAACATATCAAGCCATTAAAGAATTTTTAAGTTTAATTTATGAACATTTTGCTTTAATACAGGAGCTAGTAGTTCTTAACGGGAGTATAAAAAAATATATAATTACCCACACACGCTCTTTCACTCGCACGCACGCGTACACATGCACACGCACACACATGTACACACATAGATACATACACACATATATAATATCAGTTCCTAATCTGTGTTTTTTAATTCAAATGCAATTATTATTTTCTTATTTCTTTTCTTATATATAGTTTGTTTTATATAATAGAAAAGGATAATGATTAGGGTTTTAATTCATATAAATATTTTATTTTTAATCATTGTTACATGTAAACATGCAGATATATTCTATTGTTTTGAAAGAAAAATGGAAATTTTATTGAAAGAAAAGGATATAGTCAATAGCTTGGTTGTCATATAACAATAAAAAAATTGTATTAACAATAAAATTATTAATAAAAAATAAATACAGTTCCTAGTCGGTGGTTTTCAATTTAAATGCAATTATTATTTTCTTATTTCTTTTCTTATATTTAGTTTGTTCTATATAATAGAAAAGGATAGCAATTAAGGTTTTAATTCATAAAAATATTTTATTTTTAATCATTGTTACATGTAAACACGCAGATATATTCTATTGTTTTGAAAAAAAAGGTAACTTAATTGAAAGAAAAGGATATAGTCTATAGCTTGGTTGCCATAAAACAATAAAAAAAAATTGTATTAACAATAAAATTACTGAAACAAAACAATTATCATTTTTATATAAAATTTGAAATCTTTTTTATTTTGCGTTATGCACTTATTTTAAAACGAAAATTTAGATATGTGAAGGCGGAATTACACTATTACAAAAAATAAAGCCTTTGAAGGAAATTACAATTTTAGAGACTCTATAAACTAAAAATTTACAATTGCTATCATTATTTTCCTTAAAAGTTATCATTTTATCTTTATTTAGTTCTGAATTTTTTTGTGATTGTTATCATTGCTTATAAGGAAAATTATATATCATAAATATTTATAAAATATCATCATTTTTAGTGTTATTGCGTTGCATGTGCAAAGAGTTTAAAAATATACTTATTGCGCAAATGATGTAAACGATTTCATTACCGTAAAAATATATTTTATTTATAAAAATTTGATAATAATTTAGATTTATTTTAACAAACAATAATTATAAAAAAAGACTGGCAAAATAAATTTTCAAAAATATTTTCCCAATTTCTAAGTATGTGTAATCAAAAACGGTTTTCAGACAATCAAATAAATAAAACAATAAAATAAAAAATAAGAATAAAAAATAGGGAGCATATCTAAAATACATATTACTATCGCTTCAAAGGAGATAATATTTGCATATAGATGCCTTAAAAATAAAAAAAGAAAAAAGAATTTTTACCAATGCTATTCCAAATTCATAAAAGGAAAAGTACGAAATTAAATATTTATGAGAGATCTCAGTAAAAAGTAGAAAGGGAAATTCAGTATCTGGCTAAAAATAGTTATAAGGCATTGACAAGATAAAATCATTGATGGTCGTAAAACGTTTCTATAAAATCGTATTTAAACATATTTCGTTGCTAAATGAATAATGATTTTCATCTGACATTAAATTATTAGAAAAGTTGTTCGTTTGCAGGTAGATGTCGAAAAATACATTTAACGTGATTGATGATGTGACTCAAAACAAATGATATTTCTAGTCATCTTCTCGAATGCGTTGTGGCTTTTGGTGGATTTTGTATATTTATATACGAAGGTGAAAGCTCCGATTTAGAAATCAATAAATGCAATTTGTTCTGCTTGATTTGTCAAGATATCGTTTGATTTATTTCGAACATGCTTTGGAAAACCGAATGATGTTATGAAATAAATATTTTTTTCTGATCAATTAAAAAGGAATATTTTAAAAAGTGGATTTTAAGATATGTTGATAGGGTTTGAAATAAAAGCTAATAGAAGCACAGATGAAAATTTTCTTTATGTAGTTAAAACCATTTAGGAACCAGAAAAAAAACCAAACTTTAAATTTTTGTAGAGTATCTTTGTAAATTAAATTGTGAAATTTTTTTTAAAAAGTTCTTTTACGAGATAATTTTCTTTAAATCTGATTTCGTCTTTATAATACTGAAAATGAGCACTGCCATTCGGTATTTTTTCCCATCAGTAATTTCTTTAAATTTCTTCAAATGCATAATTTGATTAGAGTTAAAAAATTAACTATTATTCAAAACCTCCATATATATATCAAAATATCATTTTAGTATGGTTTTATTTTAAGCTGTAATTAATAGCATTTTAATTATAATTGAATCTTTCTCGTCATAATTAAACTGAAAATTTTTTCAGATACTTAGCATCAATAAAACTTTACAACTTCAAAATCTGTGCTTCTCAGAGAATCTGTGAGGATTTTAAAGACTTTACAAACCAGGAAAATAAATAATCTTTCTGTGAATGTATGAGTTCATGATAAGAATCCCTTACATAAAGGAAAACATCTGATAATTTGATTTTCACAAGCAAAATATGCTTGCAAATTAAATTAATAATACTAGCAATTTCATTATGAAACTATTAAGACTTTTATATTCTATATTTTTTTGTAAACCAATTTATAAAATGCTTTATCTTTTATCCTTAATTTATTGCTAAAAGTGTAGTAAGCCTTATTAAAATAAACGTTTTCTTTAGAATTTTTTCTAATTCATCTTAAAACGAATAAATTCATATACACTATATAAATCATATTATCAGTTCTATAAAATATTTTGAGCAAAATTTTTATTTGCGTTGTAAGCATATACACGAGAAGATACACTGTAGAAGATATCAAAACAGAGATTAAATAAGTATTTTCACTTTTGATGGATATTAGATTGATAGAAAATTATCAATATCTTTGTTTTTTTAAATATATCACTAAACAATTTTTCTTAGTAATTTTCTTTTCAGTTAGATTTTCTACATAATAATTATACTTCAAAGAACTAGAAAATTTCCAGTTAATTGTAGAAAATTTTTGCTAAATCAGAACTCTTATTTCTTTCATTTGATTTCTTTGCTTTTAAAAAAAGACTATTTATTAATATTCTTTGAATATTTTAAAAATATTTTCGGGAATATTTTTGAAAAAAAAATCATAATTATAAATACTTCTTTAAAAGTTGTTAAAATAGAATATTGTTTATATAATGATGGTAAAAAGAAAGTTTAAGTGAATTTTATATAACTCGGAACTTTTTGAATTCGTTTTATTTGAAATAAATCCATAAATGATAAAATTCTACGAATTCTTAGATCTTCAATCTATTGCTTTTTTTTTCCTTTTTGGAAAAATATTGTCTTTCTTTTCTAAAATTGTTTTCCTTGAAAATAATTGTAAAAGAAAATGATACCAACAAAGTTTATTGTTTTATCAGCAGAAAATGTTACATTTTGTTCACATATTTTTAAAAATGTTTCGATTTTCATTCGGAAAATGTTTCTTAAACTTAATTTTAAACTTGAATTGTAAATATTTAATTTTGTAGTAAGAAAAGTAGAAAGAGAAATATGGTGCCCTACTCATTTTGGTACAACAAGCATATTTGCAAGCTTTGAATTGTTTTAATTGTTATTTGAAAAGATGAGAGTTGCAATTCGTTTTATAAATGGTAGAGCAGAATTAAGAAAAACCGTGGAATACTATAGATCTTAAGTACCTCAATCTAGGTGCTATGACTATGGTGTTAAAATTTTTATTAAAGGGTTAAAATATTTTATTATTTTAGAATAAATTAATTGAAATGCATTTTTAATGTCTTTCGTAGGCGAATTTCAGTGCGTATAAATACTTTATCTTAACAATTCATTAACTTTTTAGTAAATTTGGTTTAAAATTTCATATTTTATTTCTTTTATTTATTTTTATTCTAAGATATTCATACATTAAATAAGCAATGCAAACCACAATGAAACATAAAAGGCTTATTTTTAATTAAATATTTCTGAAGTAGCGTATTAGAATATTATAAAATAATATCTGAATTTATTGACGCCTTCGTATGTTTCACATTGATGGTTGTACAATCGATACTATTTTCTATGGATTTTGGATTTAAATTATATCAAGAGTTTGAAATGCATTACTAAATTTCCAGTTAAATGTAAGGCATTCCATTTTTCCGGATAGATTTCGCGCAATGAATACAAAAGCGCTTATAGTTGTTATTTCATATGTGACAACATATACTTCTCTCTTGATAATTTACATTAGCAATTTTGGAAATGCAGCGCTGCTTCTTTTAATGAAGCAATTACAATGCGTAAAATTGCGCGACACTTCTCTCTATGTTATTTTAATATATTTTTCTTGATACAAGATCCAGTAGGAGCAAGTTCTTTAATTTGTTACTCCCTGTATTGCTTATCTTAGGCATAGATAATGAAAGGCTGAAATCTCCTGTACACTCCTGTACACTTATCATTTACATTTTATGTTATAGAGAAATTCTGAATAATTTAAGCACATCAACATGCGTATAGTATAATAAAGGATTTGTGTTAATCAACTTCAATTATTTATCAATTGATTTTATGCAAATAAATAATTTATATGTAAATGTGTCTGTGGATCTTTAAAATTAATAAAGATTAATGTGAAAGATTTAACTGATTCTTGTCTTTAAAGCTTATTCTTTTTCTTGACACTTAAATTCAAAGCCACAAATACTTAATGTGCAGAACCGTATGGGCTTTTATTTTTTCCACATGATTCTTAATTCCCTATTATTGTAACTTTATCTATATAGCATTGATCTACTATTTTACATGAATTCACACATCTCAAAAATGTGCAAAATTAAATGTTTTTTGCAAAAAGTCTCGTTCCTAATGTACGAAGATTCCAATTCGTTCTCACGCTCTGTTTTTATTTGCGATTTCTCCACTTATACTTCATGTATTTTGTCATAGTTTCGCAACAACTCTTCATTATTATTGCTTTAAAAAAGACTTTTCTAATAGTCAAAAAGAACGGCTAATGGATATAATTCATATCTTTTTTGCAAAACCCGTCTCAATTTAAAGTGCCCTGACCTCGTGTTATTGCAACATAACTGAATCTTGTTCTGAATCCAGTAATAATTTTTATAAGACAAATTAATATTTCTAGCATTCCTTAGCAAACTGTTTTTTTAAATATTTTAAATTAAAAAAAAATGTGTGTCATTAAAATGTTGAATATAAAAAATAATAATGTATTGAACAAACTTCCGAACTTCGTAGAATAAAAAATAGAGCATTTATAAAATTCGAAGAATGAAATAATGAATAAAAGAAATAGATGTTCTAGAATATTAATAAAATTAGAGCCATGCATAAATAATATTATAAAGGTAAAAACATTTATAATTACCGAGCTAGAAAAAGGAAAAAAAAAATTCGAATATTTGAAGGGCTATAAAAGCTTTCAAACTTTATTGCTTTTTATAATCAATGACATTTTAAAACTTCAAAAAAGCAAATCATGATACCATATTTAACAATAAACGATAAAACCATAGTATAATTAGTGATATCCGCAGAGGCATTTAAAAATCTATTTGACCTACTCTGGGTTCATAATTTTTTCAAAAAAGGGTATGAGCTTCAAAATGTTGATCCGTTATTGATAAACCACGACGGAAGTCATTTTTCTCTGCAGAAATCATGGAAGTCGAATATTCATATTTCTATAAAAAGTTGATGCTGTACTAAAAACTCTTTTTTAAAAAATCACCCAAAAAGGGAACAATTAAGTATACACAGAAAATTTAAAAGGGAAAAGCGTGTGGTAGCGTAGCGTTTTATAGAAGGGTGTGGTGGCATGAGAAAATCTGGTAAAAATGACAATGGGAAATGCGACAGAATGAGAAAAAATGGCAATGCCATTTGAAATTTTTTCTCTCTTATCGATAAATTCAAAAGTACGAAGTAAGATATTAGAGACTGAAAAACCGTATTTCTTATTCTTTAATTTTGCATATAGAATTAAGAACTAAGATATTCATTAAGTATGAAAAATGAAAGAATGAGTTTCAAATAAAAAGGAAATGGTAGATGCGCTTGAACATTATTAATATTAGAGAACCATGCTGAACTAATGTTATAAAAGTGGGCGCTATTTACAATTAGAAATCCATGCACAAAATATCCTCGTAAATTCAAGCGCCAAAGAAGTACGCACTTTTTAAACATCAGAACATTTTTTAAATCTTCAGATAGTCAAGTCCATGATATCGTTTTTAACCGGAAAAGAAGGTCATTGAATAATTAGTGATATACCGCTGATATATATATATATATATATATATATATATATATGTATGTATATATATACTCGAATGGAATTCTAAAAGGATAAAAGAAATTAAAAAAAAACATGGCATAAGGGGAATCTGGCAAAAAATGGCGAACTTCTCAGCGAAGAACAGATGGGGGTGGGGGCGACACCAGCTGAATTTTTTTTCTCTTAAAGATTAATTGAAAAATATAAAGTAAGATATAAGAGATAAAAAAACCTTATTTCTTATTTCTTAATCTTTGCTTATAGAATTAAGAACTGAAATATTCATTAAGTATGAAGAATGAAAAACGAGTTTCAAAGGAAAGAAGATGGTAGATTCGCATTAACATTAATAACATTACAGAGACATGCAGAACAAACTTAGTGATCCATACACAAAAAATCATCGAAAATACAAGCGCCAAAGAAGTGTACACTTTTTAAACATGAGAACCTTTTTTTTAATCATCAGATTGTCAAGTCATGATGTCGTGTTTAAAAGGAAACAAATAAAAAGTCGTAGAATAATTAGTGATATCTACTGAGGTTTTATATATATATATATATATATATATATATATATATATATACTCGAATAGATTTCTAAAAGGATAAAGGAAAAAAAAAGAATGTGGCATAAGGGAATCTGGCAAAAATGGCGAACTTTTCAGAAAAGAACAGAAACGGGATAAAAAAAAAAATGGCAACGTCATCAAAAATTTTTTTTTTCTCTTAACGATAGATTGAAAAATACGATGTAAGATATAAGAAATAAAAATACTTCCAGCAAAAGCGCGAAATAAATGGGGTTTGACGATGCGATAAAAGAAACGGAAGAAAACTTGAGCTTACTGGCGATTAAAAGCGTAATACAACTCTGATAAGAGAAGTTTGAGTGTAAAATATCTTTTTCTTGAAAGAAGGACGCCAGATGGGTTATCGAGGATAATTCAAAAGAAAATTATAATCAATAACTTGATATTTACTGAAACTTCTTCGGTCGATTTGTAGGCATTCATCCAGAAATTAGAAATTTTTTTTTCACGTGAAAAAATAATGGGAAAGCATTGTGGATGTCTATTTGAATGTAGGATAGACTGCCTTCCGACAGTTTTTTTTTATCTGATAGAAATTTCATTTTGCATAGAAATGAGAACAATCTATGATTTTGGGTCACTAGAGAGTAAGATTTTTTTTTCTTGCAAAGAGATTAAATTCTTTTTTTATCCCAAAATGGATAGCATTATGTTTGTTTCGCTTGAATGTTTTTGATTTTCTAACGAAAACCTCTGACAACAATTTGGCGAAAGAAGCCAAAATATTGAAGAATTTTAAATACTAATCTGAATGATGTTGAAATTTTCAGTGGGAAAGGTGATATATTTATTCAATGTAAGAGGAAATTTAAAATTCATTTTTCAGAAAAATTAGGAAGACTTAAAGATTTATGAAAAAGTAAGCATGAAGTCTACAAATAGAAAATGTTGGAATAAAGAGAAAAAAAAACTTT
>JAPMOR010062800.1:92588-135803 GCA_026543865.1 Argiope aurantia | reverse complement strand
TATATATATATATATATATATATATATATATATATATATATATAAAACAGTTCAAAATACGTATCATTTCTACAACAATCTCACATTATTTTAATAAGTAGTTTGTAACTGGAATTTGAATATCATCTTGTTTATTTATATATATCATTAAGGTTTGCTGTATTTTTCTAATACACATTTGTAGAAATTCTATTTAGTTATAAATAATGAACGAGTGAATAATATAGAATTGAGTTGGAGATTTTAAATTTCTCTTTATTCAGAAAGTCAAAGATAAAAGTTGTGGCATTTTGTTCTTTTCAAAAAATTTTCTCATTCTTTTTCAATGAAGCTAATGAAATTTAAATTCTAGTTTAAAATTTATTATGTAAACTGCAGTAAAAGGTTCAATTTGAAAAACAGTATTTTATAAAATATAAAAAGTTTCTGTTTCAAATTTATAAACTTTTAATCACATTAACAGTTAGGAGAATACGGAATTTCAAATATTTATAAAAGCAATAATTCTTGGAAGTATGATGATAAAAAAAATTATTCCCCAGAATACATGAAGATGAAACTTTTTTTCACATTTTCTAATTTAAACTTATAAATGACTCTACATTCGCTGGAGATATATTATAAGGACACAAGATGGATGGAATTATATTTTCCAAATATTAAATATATTAAATGATTTATAATGTTCAATATTTCCATCAAATTATATCAATACTTTTGCTCCATATCGAAACTTAAACCACTGACGACATTATTTTTTTCTGGTAACTTAATTTCCATTATGAAGTTCCAAGTATTAGAATCCAATGCATAGTTTCTACATAACCTTTTATCGCTCATAAATGCTAATTTCTTTCGATTTTATAGCACAGCTTTAAGCAAAATTCTTTTACCTCTTTTCGTTATGAAGTTTTCTTCAACCAAAATATTATAGTACATAATTAAAGCTTAAGATAACGAAGCCATGAAAAATTCAATTAAAGCACTACTTCTACTACCTATTTGTTCATCCGATATTTAATGGACCTTCCTTTTTTTAAATCAATATAAATTTTCACTTAACATATGATGACACATACAATCAGGGAGGCTCTTAAAGGCAGAGGTGGAATTTTCCTTTATTTTAAAATTCTGACTTTCTGCCCCAAACTACTTCGGCATCAGTGTCACAATTCATTTTCGGAGCTGGGCATGCATTCGCTTTTGACAGGTTGTCTTTTATTTTTATTCAGGCTTTGTTGCCGCTTTGAGTTGAATCTCCTTGTTCGTATTCAGAAAATTGTTTTCCCGAAACTTTTCATTTAGTTTTAAAGCTAACAAATTTCTTTTTACTCTAAAATGACAGAGTAAGTTTAGCGTGAGTTCATTTGATTTGAAAGATATTGCCCCGAACAAGCATTACTCTAATTAAAGTATTATTTAGTTTGCTGCAAGTTAGGCGATGGCTTCGGTATCTGATATAGAGAAATTAATGAATAATTATGAGTGTTTGAGATAAGGGGAGATGCCACAGATAATGTCCATTATTTGGGGTTTTCTAAAATTGTTTTACTTTCCTAGCATCTGGATTTGACTGCATCAAACTTTTAAAAAGCTCCATTAATGAATCTTTTAAAATAGATCTAAACACATATATGAAGTTTGATATCTATTTGTAAAGAAAGAAAATACGTCTGAGTGTGTCTATAAGTGCCTTCCAAGACAGTTTATATAAAAATAAAAAGGTAAAAATTGGGTTACTGTAACAAATAAAAAGCAATTTCTTATAGATTACCGTGAAATATAGGTTTATTATGGCAATGTATCATGGAATTCGACTTTATGACGGTTCATGTACACAACAAAAAAAATATGTATAAAGTTATTAAAATAATACGGCTTCCATACCTACCAAAATGAGATGGTTAAAAATACTCGTATTTTGTTATGAAAATTGTAAACCTTACATTATGCATGGAAAATTTAACTAAAATTAAAAATAACTCTTATGTCGGAAAAGTAGCTGGACCCCGAAGGGGGCTATTATAAAATATAAGCAGAATATTGTTATCAATTAATGATGTTAAACTATTAAATCAGATTTTTATTTCCGAAATAATTAAACATTTTGCAGTAAAGTTAGACATATCCAACATGATTACTACATATATATTTTTTAATTTTAGCATTTACATTTTGAGTTAATTACTAAAATAATTTCAGTGTTTACTGATTTCAAGATTTTGGGATTACATTTATAATCTCTTATTTCAGCTGAGACAGACTCGTTGCAATCGATATCACTTAATTGACATTATTCTAAATTAATGATACATGTATGTTTATTCTTTATATAAGGTGTACGATATAATTAAAATGTATATTTTCCATTATCATTAACAAGCATTTCTTATATCCAACTACAGTTATAAAAATTCTAAGGAAAAAATTATTTAAAGATATATCAGTTTTTGAGTAAACAAATGCCGACGAGATCTAGCATCTTAAATGTGCTTGACATATATAATCGAAATTTTGTATTTCGATGATTGCGTAATCTTCTGTACTTTATTTGTATTAAATCTTCTTGGGGACTGGATGATCTACAAATGTATATATAAGGCAATATTCGTGTGTATGTTTTTTATAGTCTAAAACATTATTGGACCCATTCACGCGCAATTCTTCGAAAAATAAATCACATTCTTCTGATAATGCTTAAAGTTATTGAAAGTTATTTTTGACTATTTGAAAGAAAAAGACGTGCTTAGTAGTATAATATGAATATTGGAGTATTATTGTTTAAATGTAGATGGCTCTCCGAATCAAAGCTTCTCAGACTGAAATTTACAAAATAAGAAATATTTTCACACATGTAAAGATAAGTTCGAATATATTTATTGAAGTATAAAACAACGGTAATTGATATTTATGTAATATAAAATACAAAAATAATAATTTCTAAGTATCTAATTTTAACTAAATAACTGTAGTTTATATCAAACTTTCAATTCCATTCACTTTATCTTTTAATATAATCAAATTTATCTATGAAAAAATATTACTAGATTCGGTTTGTTAAAAATAATGAACTCAAGCAATTTTCAAATCAAGTAAATAAAATTTTCAGAACTCGTTTTAAATTCCGCAAATGTACAGTATTTTTAATATTCTAATGAATTTGTCCGTTTAAATGGGTGTGTGTGGACTTTGTATATTATGGTTAAGGGGATTAATCATCTTTATTAATAATAAGTGATTAATAGCTTTAAAGTAATGTAATATATATATAAACCACTGAAAGTTTTAGAAGATTTTCGCACACTGTGGATAATGTTAATTCCTTATAATAATATTGCTTGTTTTGAGTTTTGGCAAATTTTTCTTAAGCACTAATTACATTATAATTCTTTCGAATTATTTCCTTCATATCAGTTTTGATTCCATGTAGGATATTATATTATTATCTTCAAGACATTTTCATTCCAGTTTCTAACATTTAATATTCTTTGCTACCTTAGTATAAAATCCGTCTCTCAAATTACCAGTCTGTCTTGCAAGTTTGTGAGACAATAATCAAGAAAGTCTTATTGCTATAATGTAAGATTTTCGATACTTTTAAAGATCAGGTTCCCCATTCCTGATAGCATTCTGCATTTCAGGCTTATAAATATCGGTTGGAAACTTAAAAATTCCGAACTAAATAATTTTATATTTAACCTCTATCTGATGAAAGTTAATTATCTTGCAAATATTAGATGCTTTTTATTATTTGCAACATGATATCTTTCTAATATTTTAAAATAACCTTCTGTCTCTAATTCTTACTATGTATTTAGCAAAGCATGGCCTCTTGCCTTTATGCCAAAAAACTCAAGCCAATCAATCCATCATCTGAAGGTAGAAATGAATCCATTAGTTTATAGAAAGAAAAGCTCACTTACCTATTGTACATTAGGACGTCTGGTTTCCAAATTTTGTGCGGAGGTATTCTAAGGTCTTGTATGCCTCCGAACTCTGAGGCGTTCCACCTGAGGTTCACGTCCACCCACTCCTACGTTGCATAATAGAACAGATAAGACCTCTCACTGAGAAAAGCAACCGATAAAACAATGCAAAAATTGGAGGATCGTTTTAGGCTTAGGTTTGAATGATTAAGCAATGATTATACCACCGTAATATAATAATTGCAATATTAAACTATTGCAGCTTTGAAGGTTTAAACATTCACACTTAAATTTGTTATTCAATTTAGTATTTTATATACATTTGAATTTCAATGATTGAGAAATTATCTAAATGTTGGTATTTATTTACTTTTTGAATTGATTAGTTTTAATTATAGTAATTTAAAAACAGCAATATTGGTGATTTAAAAAATTTTTAAATTGATAATCACCTAAAACAATCCTTCAATTATTCTATATTTTTATTTAAATTGGATAAAATCTTTTGAAATTTTTAAATTTTTCATTAATTTGAATCAATTCTATTTTTAAAAAACATTCAATTTGTATTTATGTTTAAAAGATTAATCAACTTGACAATCTAAATTCTTCTAACCGTAAAGTATGTGGATGCTAATAAATTCTATTGAAATTAATTTTATTTTTATAAAACGCTTTACTAAAATATCATTAAAGTAGTATTTTCCTTATTGACTCATATGAAACTATCGTAATGTTCCAAATTCGTAGGTATTATTTTTTTAGGCCTCTAAGAACCAAATTTTTCTGAAATTTTACTCCAATTTTTTTCTTTTTTCATAAATTATCTTTTAAATGTACATACTATTATTGATGCGAAATTTTAAAAGAAACACTTGTTTTAGTTTACGATAGATTTATTTAAAAGTTGAAAAGAAATAAATAAGTCTCGTATTAATATATGATTACAAAGACCTTTTTTATTATCATTACTAAATTATTGTTCACTACTTAAATGATTAAAATTTTATTCTCTAATTAAGTTATAACAGAAAATAACCTTTCTCTTAGAGTTGTGCTGATCCAAACAACATGAAGATTATGAGAACAAAGGAATTCCTTCTGTAAAACTTATGAGTTCAACGAATTTTATTTTTAAAATGCTTCAACCCTATATATATAATATAAAGTTCTTTTTCAAAATTTTGATATGAATTCGAAAACATTCAATAACATTTTCCTTAAAGTCACCTGAAAAGCACAGCGACAAAAAATTTTATTTGCCTTTTTAACTTTTTGAAAAAATACTACTTTGAAAAATCTATTTGAATTAGAACTCTCTTATTGATAATTATTATTAAGGAAGCTGACATCCTTTTCATATTATAACAGTTTTAAATCAACAGTCTTTTGAATGTATGTTAGTTATATCAACTTTAACAAAACCATTGTTTGCAAATATTCTATTTAAAGTTTCTAAAGAATTATTGCAGAAAAAAATTTTAGGTGTTGCAGGATGTGTATTTTTTTGTTGAATTATATTTATAAAATCTTAAATCGAAGAAAAATACAGGAAATTGTTGATAAAGGAAAACTTAGAAAATGCATTTCGAAAAATCCCTTGAAGAATTCGTAATATTTTTTTGCATTTTTTCGCTTTTTTTCTAAAGAAAAATATTTTAAAATTCTGTAGTGATTTTGTAGATATCTTGTATATTAATTTCCAAAAAGAAATTTTAAGATGACACAATGATATTTTTATTTTTAAGAAAAATTTTTCTGCATTTATTATCAATATACTTTTTTTCTTTAGTTGATAATCAAAAGTTTAAGGAAATTAATCAATTGAGAAGAAAACTATATTTACTATTTTTTTAGCTTTATCCTTAAACTTCAAGAAATCTTCGCTAATATTTACAGTTAAGATATAATTTTGGAAGGAAATTACTTAGTAAAATTTCTAAACATTTTTTGATATCAAAAATATATCAGACAAATTCGACAAAATATGCTGCTTTTCCGATTATAAGCTTTCTTATAAATTTATTTATTTTCTAACAGCACTTTTATCAAGCACACTTCAACTCAAAATATTAAACCTTATCTCTCTTGCATTAAATATGCATATTCTGTACTAGATAAGTTTAAATTAAATTTCAAATGAAATAGTTACGATTATATAATAAAACTCCTCCAACATTAACTGAGATAACGTTTAAAAGCTCTTGAGAAAACAAACGATAAAATACAGGCTTTTCTTTAGGAGAAAAAAATAAGCTCTTTCTCAAATAAATTCAGCCTGTATTAAGCACCTAAGCCTTCGATTATTTCTTAAATATTCTATTATCATCATTACTGCTTTATCTACTGAAACTTTTCGAGAGATGCTGTTATTTAAGTAAATATCATTGTTTATACAGTAGATTGTCTTTCTCGGCATGGATGTTTGATCTAAAAATTGAGCTTGTTAAGCATGGCAAATATTTTTTTTAACCAAATCTTTGGAAGTGGAAATCTAAGTATGCATCCTATTGCATACTTAGATTTCATTGCAAAGAATAAAAAAATACGAATTACTTCGTTTACAAAAGATTAGATAGAATTAATTGTTCAAATATTCATTAAAATCTTTCATTCATAATTTAAATATAATAAATTCGTCGATAAGACTTAAAAACACATTGCAAATCGAGGCATTTATGAAGCAATTGATTGGGATTTAAATAATTGCATACTATTAATTTATAACTTTTGTGAAATGAGAATTTACTTTTCATCCACATACTTTACACAGTTTAATTAAATATTTTTAATGCTTTCTTAAATTATAAAATTTTTATGGTTAAATCATTTAATTAGAATTTAAAAAGATTTTTATTCAAATATTTAAGAAATTCAGGAGAATTTATTTTTAATAAGCATATAACAAATTAAATCATATATATATATTAAAATTAAATAAATAATTATTTTTTAAAGTAGTTATAAAATTATACAGTAGACAGAAAATTTCATTTTAAATAACAATTAATGTTACTAAGAAATAAATTTCATATTTACTTTTAAATTTAATTTAATTAAAATATATTGTCTTTACTTATGCATTAACAAATAATTAGTATTGAATATATGGAACACATTCATTCAAATGCATTGAAAGTTAATAAGTTATTTCGAATAATTTTTTTAACTGATATTAGATTTATTTTTCTCTTCTTCCTTCTGTAATAAATGTATTCTTCAAGTTAGTTCTAAACACGAAGAATGATATTGCATTCAAACGAGCACTTAGACCTCAATTTCTTTGAGTAATTTAAAAAGTTAATAAGATTTCTACTTGATATAACATTATTTTATTCGTGAAAAAAACACACACACATTATTTCAGAAAGTATTTCAACATGAATTTTCCAGGGAGATGTTTAGAGATCTGTTACATTCATTTTTGAAAATATAATTTTTCCAAATGTTGATACACATAGTAATATGTCAACATTCTTTGATGTTTTATTGACAAAACAAAGATTATAGCTTTTTATTCTATTTACAGTAAAGTCTCTGTTCATTGAATTTATTTTAACAAAATTTCCTATTTAATGGAAATTTTCTGCCGAACTTCAAACGATATTTTAAATGAGATTTATTCTCCATATTATTAAAATGAATTCTTATTCAAAAGGTTTTTTTTAAATTACGGAAAACTCTCTTTCATCTACATATAGAAGCCACTTCTCATCATAGAAACTGTCGAAGAAGATGTAAAGTTAATTTTTTTTTATCTACTTTCTCACCATAGAAACTGTCCAAGATGTGAAGTTAACTTTTTCATATTTATGAATACTATTATGCAAACTATTAGTGTGATGAAGACACTATTGTCAATGATGAAGATAATAATGAAGTTTATCTAAGTACTTTCAGATGAATAAATTCTAAAATCATTTGATACAATTTGAAGAAATAAGAGCTTCAAGGAAATTAACAAAGGATTTATACAAAAAGTCGTAGAGCGTTTTATTGTGAAAAATGTGTTCTTTATAATATTCCAGTATAAAATAGACTAACAGATATTTTTTATAGTTTTGGACATAAGCTAAATTCTGTTTAAGAATTATAAGCCACTTTTTTTCTGTTTTTAGAATTTAATTCAAGTTTTTGTATTTATTGAATTATAATGAAATTTTAAGCGGAGCTGTAAGACTTTTTTAATGAGAGACTTGATTATATTTTTGATAATATTGCGATTTTTTTAAAAAAAATCAATTCCAATTTAATTTTTTTTTCTATGCTTCTATTAAATTATACTTGATCCCTGTCAAATTGAATGAATGTGTTCACCACAAGTCAAAACATTTAAGAACTATAAATGAACATATGATGTAAAATGGTGAAGAGGATATGAGGCTGACGAGCTTGTTACATGCATGGATGTAAAAAGAGAAAGTGCAGAAAAAGAGTAAGCGAATCTCATGCAGCCATAGATTGTAGCTTGAAAAAAAAAACACAACTGAAGTGATGAAAAGTGCGCATGCACAGGTATAAAGAAGTGAAGTGATAAGATGTGCGAAAGGTAGATAGTACAGTGCGATAACGAAATAATGAGGTGAAAGGGTTAGGACTCCAATAAGTGGCACGGGATAAAGATTTCCTAAAATATAAGCTTTTAAAATTATAATTTTCTTTATTTAGTTTTTTTTTTGAGCGAACCTCCTTCTTTTTTTTAATAGGAAATTAACATAATACCATAAATTCACTTAAATATTTATTTAATAAATAAGATGCTATCTACATTCGTTTGCATTTTATTGGGTTTATTTTATTACTATTTATTAGAACTGAAATATCTGAATATTTTTATGACTATTTTTTTTCGGTTTGAGGTATTTTAAAATATTACTATTTTGATACTGATACTCACACGTAGCGCTTTGCAGTACTTGAATTTCTATTTTTGTCGTAATAAACATAAATAGAAAGAAACTTCTTGTTCTTACATGTATTCATTTTTGTAACTATGTTCGAACGAAATATAGGATTTTCTGTAGCTTTTTTGCATAGAAATATGAAATTTATCCTATAATTGAGAAAAAAACTGCATTCCTGGATGATAAATATTTTTGTATCTGTGAGAATTGTGGTGCAGTACTGTTTGTGTTATAAAAATATATTAGCTTTATATATAAAATATATAAATTATGTTATTTTTTATAGAAGTTTCTTTTAATTGTTAGAGTTTTTTATTTTTTATTTTTGGATGTATACCTTCTTATATTGCTAAAAATGTAAGAAATGGTATAAAAAGGATTTACACCATTTTTTAAAACCTAAATCCAACATTCATTTTATTCCTTGTAAGTTCTGAATGAATTTCAAATTCATTTTGTTTCTAACATTATAAGTTTGAAAGAATTTAAAATGTTTTAGTCAGAAATAATTAAAAGATTTTTTCCTCAGCATATGAAAACAATGAGTACAGAAATTGGCGCATATACTAATTCTTTGTTAGTTAACATTTCCACCTACACTTTAGTTAAAGTAAGCTATTTTTATTTGTTTCTCTTGAGAAAACACAAAAACATTACTATTAGTAACGCTATAAGTATAAATAATATGTTTTATGGCAAACTTGTGTTTCATTTCCTAAATAATTTAGATGTAAAAAAAAATATTCTCTTTTTTTTCTTAGTTTAGAATGAGGAACAATTTGAACTCTCCTGATTAATGAGTAATACTTCCATTTAAAATACATGAAACTATAATGCTACTTTCAAAAATATGGTTTTTAAAACTTAACTTTCCATTTTCAAAATTAAAAACAAAGAAATAGTTTTCTGTGGCTTCTGAAATATTTTAGTAATGATCTTCAGTCACATTAATTTATTCAAAAAAAAAAATCACAAACAACTCATTTATTTTTGGTCCCTTTCCATTTTAATTTTGAAAAGTAATATTGCTCAGTCATAGAAAAAAAAATCTTTCATTTACTCTAACAAGGAAAGAGAGAAAGAGAGATAGAAAAAAAATAGGAACTCATTGAAATTGTGAGAACGAAAACAAAGCAAAAACTGTTTTTCGAAATCTGTGGCGTTAAAAATGCCGTGTAACATTTTATTAGTCTCCTCTGCTAATGGCTCTGAAAATAAATTAGAAGCGACACAATCAAAATTAATTGCTTCTGAAGCGAAAACGAAATAAGAAATATTTACGTTCTTTGAAATTTTATGAATTCTATTTTAAATAATTGCCGCTCGTAGTATTTGCTGTAGGCTACAATATTTCGGTACCGGTGAGAAACTGAAACGAAGGCAATTAATTTTGTTTTGTTTCTAGTCAAAATATTCTTTTTAATTTTCCTTGCTGATGGAAAGAGTTATATCCATGATTAAATGGAATGTCTGATAGATACTTTCACTAATATTACAGTAGAATTGTTAGAATTATTCTATCATATGTGCTAAATAATGATACAAAGTGAAGACTGATTATAATGATGTCTATCATAATAAAGTTTATAAAGGCTTAGTAAAATGGAAAGCATTATTTCTATTACATTTCCGAAAACCATTTTATTCTAAATAAAAGTAATGCGATCTATATTCTTGTTGATAGTAAAGATAATTTTATAAAATTAACTCATTTTTAATGATATATAAAGAGTTTGTAAACAATAAAATTATTTTCATTTAAAAATTACATTTTATTCAGTTTTTATACTGGAACATAATATTAAAAGTTTAACTTTGGAAGAAATCATAATCGCTTTGGTATCAAAATCTCCTTGCTTCAGTGAATGTGTTTTAAATTTATAATGAAATATTCAATGCCATGGATAAATTTTTATAAATTTGACATTTATAATTCTAATTCGTAACATGTGCTATTATTTACATGTACTATTATTTCTGTACATGTAATATTATTCTGCATTTCGATAACATACTATTATTTTTGTACATGTACTATTATTTTGCGTTTCGATAACATGTACTATTATTTCCGAACTCCAGAAGCTTTGAAAAAATTCATCTAGCTCTTTTTTTTTGGAAAAGAGTGGGGAAATGCTATTTGGATGAAACTGAATCAAGTCTGCATTAAAATCATATGGGGCAGAAATTATGTTTAAAAAATAACATAATATTTCAAATTTTTTAAAAAACTAGTTTAATGCAATCTCAGATAAATTATGTTTAAAATATGTTCATGCAAAAGGTAGAAAATGAATTGAAACAAACTAGCTCTAAAATGCTTAAAATTATTGCTGCTATTGAAATTCTAGTAAAAAAATGAATGTGGAAAATCACTTTAAAACTTCTTATTATCAAAAAAAATCTTTTTTTTCTTGTATTTATTGATAACCGTATTTTATATTTTTACTAATAGAGAGATAGATATAACGAAAGATTAATTGTTTTATGATTTTTAAGAAAAAATACAAGACATCAGCAAAAAGAAAAAAGAAAATATTCGATATTTATTAGCCAATAAAATGAATAATTGCTATTATTATTTATTTTTTATTTTTGTTGAAAAAAATGACAGAAAATATTTGCAGAAAATCAGAAATTATCATTAAATTCTTTTAGCACATGATTTTTTTTTTACATGTCGAGCCTTGCTCTATGAACTGGAGCATAACTCAACATAAATAAGCCATTCAAATAGAAAATTAATTTTAAATCGTTTGAATTAAAATTATATTTTACTGTCATTTAGTTATGCTTACATTTTCTTATAAATTTTGATATGATTTTTGTAATCATTTCTTTTTGTGGTTGAATTTCTTTTAACCCTTAACACTCAGAAAAGTAATTTGATGCATATTTATTCAATACTTAATTGTTTTAATTTAGACTTTCCTGAATTATTTTTCACATCTTACCGTTTTGTAAGTATTTTTAACAATTAAAATTAAAAATAAACAAATAAAATGTCAAAATGAAGCACCCTCTTGAGTAAGAATCACCATACGGGTGCAAAGGGTTAATACTAATATTTATAAAATTTCAAAAATGTGCACTAATAATGTTAGAGTGAAAAATCAGATAAAAAGATGATTTCGATGAAGTTAATGAGTCTTCAAAAACTAAATAGACAGATAAATAAATAACTTTTTAAGACTTACATAAACATTTTTCTCTGCTTTCTCCTGATAAACTAATCTCAGATGTGTTCCAAGTCACTTTCTTTTATACTTGCAACTCATTGTAAACTCCTTTTGGAGAATATTTCTTTTTTTTAAAAAAAAAGACGAAAGACGGAAGCAGTTTGCATTCTTAGATGCTAAGGATGGGGAAAAGTTGTCAAAATAGCGGATTTGCTGAATGCCTTTTCATGAGAGCCTTTTGTGCGATTGAAAAAGCTTTTATTTAGAAAATGAAAAGAAACGTGTTCATTAATGCATTTTACATTTCTCTTAAAAGGGACACCACTTCCTTTATTTCGTTTTGTTGTATATAACTTTACCGTGCTTTTTCGAAATGACAATGAAGACCAATTTGAAACCAAATGACAGCGCTTTATATCGATTTGCAGACGTAACGGTTTGTTCTTCATTTGTTTGAATTAAATCCGTACATCTTTATTTCTTTTTTTATCATTATAAGTTCTTAATTTCTCCTCTGAAATGAAAATTAAAAGTTTGAATTACGGAAAAACACTTCATTTTTTTTCTTGATTAACATTTTATTGATTTCTTTCTTACTGTTTAATATCTCACTTAGCTATTATTGAATTTTTATGGAAAGTGGTTTGAAATCTTAGATTAATTTTGTTGTGATAATTTATGACTAGAAAATTTATATGAATAAAGAAAACAAAAATACTTTTATTTGTAATAAAAGTACAATTTAAATAAGAATATATATAGTTAATATAAAGAAAAGCAAAGTAAATATTGCAATTTTATAAAGGCTAACATTTGCATATAAAGTTTCCGTTCAAACGTTTTATATCGTCTTTCGTTTAATATTTTAAATGTTCAAAAGATGAGCATAATTTTGTACAGTGCTTTCATGGTTGCTTTCTAAATTTGACCAAATTTACATATATATTTAATTGTTTACTTAATGGGTTTTCTTTAATTTTTATGGAAAGTGGTTTGAAATTTTAAATTAATTCTGTTATGATAATTTACGACTACAAGGTTTATATGAGTAGAGAAAAAAATAATGTTGTAATAAAAAATAGTCGTTGTTTGTAATAATAGCCACAATTTAAAGAAATAATACAAAAAAGCAAAGTAATTATTTCTATTATAAAAATTCTGACTTTTGTATATAAAGTTCTCATTCAAATTTTTTAAATGGATTTAAATTAAACAGCTACAATGTTTGAAACATAATTTAGTACAGTGCTTTCATGATTACTTTCTAAAATTTGTCATATTTGCACATATATTCAATTGTTTACAGAGTTGTTTTTAAATTTTTGTAGGAAGTGGTTTGAAATCTTAGATTGATTTTGTTATGATAAATTATGACTAGAAAATATATATGAATAGGTAAAACAATAATTGTCATTGTTTGTCAGAAAAGCACAACTCAAACAAGAATAAATGCTTTTAAAAGAAAGTAAAGCAAAGTAATTATTGCAATTACAGAAATGTTAGCATTTGCGAATAAAGTTTTCATTCAAACTTTTTATATGGCTTTACGTTAACCTTTAAAATATTCGAAACAGGAACATAATTTTGTACTTTCATGATCACTTTCTAAAATTTGTCATAATTATATATACATTACATTTTTTACTCAATGATGTATGTATTTGATTGATTAAATTTTGTGGGCTATTTTTAGCTCAAAATGCATTGATGCAAAGTTTCATTGCATTAACTTTATCATTCATGCTTTATGTGATAAGGACCTTCTATTACGAGAGTGTAATTCCATTATTAATATATAGACTTTTTTTAAATTTCACATGCAAAATTTTTCTGTATCTACGTGTAAGTTGCTGGCTACGTGTTTTCTCTGAATTAATTCATGCATTAATAATTATGACTATATTTTCTAAGTTTTTAAAAGACTTTCAAATTCGAATCTATCTAATTTTGATTATTTTATTTGAAAGCGTATCGGCAAGAAGCTAAATTCAAGCATCCTTAGCGAATTTCTTTGGCCCTAAATTTGCCCTAGCATGCAAAATTTTCATGCCTAATTTTTTTTTTAAATAGTACTCGTTAATTATTTAAAATGCCGAAAAATCGTTTGTTTGTTTTTTACGTTAGCTGGTTTGCAAGAGGCTAAAATAAACTAGGATGCCACCATGCATTTTATAACGATAGGACCGGATTAGGCTTAGCAAGAGGATAAATTAAGTTGAAATTTTATCGCTTTAATTAACATTTTAAAAATATCTCCTTGTCAAGAAATTATTTTTTTAAAGAAATATTTAATTCATCTGAGACTCATTCTCAGATTGTAAAAATCACCTTACAATGTTTCGTGAAATGACCTACTGCGAAACAATTAATTCAACTTGTTTTATCCTCCTTTTGAGCTGTTGTATCGATCATTTCAAACTTACCAATTTTAACCAGATATTTGAAATAATTTGTTGGTTCTTTTCGTCCTATAAGAGGGGAAACGAAAAAAAGAATATAAAATAGAGAGTCATTCCAAAACACACAAACTTTTTTTTAAATCAAGCACACAGTTGCTCTTGTGCAGGCCTGAAATTAGGGAACGCAAAAAATTATAAATAAACAGGGATAGTGGAATATTGGGTCTCAACAGGAGAAAGAACTAAAGTAACAGCTGGTTCTATAAACTAACAGAATGGATGATGGCTGAAATATCTCGTTTATTTATATTTATTTATACATATAACGAAATAATAATTTACAATCCAATCAAATATATTTATTAGGTGTAAGTTATTCAAAATATTTTCCACAATCCATTCTGCATACATTTAATAGTGATAGCAATAAGGAACAATTTGGCTTTTTCGCGTTTAGCTAAAAATTCGGTTCGTCGTTTTTGTGTGTGTTTCCACTTTTTTATAATGAAACAACTTACCAGATTTAACCAAATGTTTGACACTACAATTTGATTCTTTTCATCCTGAAGGTGCAAAGAAAAAAACAAGAAAAAAGCATCAAAAACATTTTAAGAAGGGGAAAAAATATATTGTTCGACTTTGTCTGCAAAATAATGCAAAATAATTCTTCTATCCTTCCTATTTACATTCAAAATGAGAAACATGATTTTCCATTAACTACTTCAGTTATTGGGTGCAAAATTTAAAAAAAAAACAAATTATTTAAAACCTTTTCTTTTTCAATTTGTTCCGTGAAGCCTCAATGCAATATATATATATATATAAAAAAAATATTTAAAAATCCAAAACAATTTATTATTTTAAAAATGCCAAAACTTTTTTGCAACTGAAAAACTCAATTTTTTTATCTTTTTATTTTCATACTAAAATATCTAAAACATTTAAGAAAGCTTTTGCTTCAGCGTGTCTTGGAAAAAACTAGAATAGTTTTATATAAATATGTATAAAGAATACAAAAATTTAGTTTTTTTTGAAAAAAAAATTACGAATACGGTTATTTGTGTTTAGAATACAGCTCTTTTAAAAATAGTCAAGAAACTTGTTACTAATAGAAAATTTAATTTTATGAAAAAATTGTTTTAATCTTGCTTGATTTGTAAATGTTTATTCACTTCATATCCCATGTGAATCAGAAAATATAGAAATTTCTCTATGTTTTCAATAAAGAAAACACAGTACAAAAAAAAATACTGAAGTAGTTAATATCAGTTACAAAAAAGTATGAGCAATTTTTTAATCCATCTTCTATTTAATTCGATTTTGATGAAAATCATCTAATTTCGTTGATGAAAAAATAATGGTTAGGTGCATTTTCGTCACAAAAATTCAATAAATTAATCCTCTTTCTTCTATTTTACTTATATTTTATTTAACTGGGCATGCTTGTCTAGCTCATTAATAAATTATATATACATTTTATTTTTTTCTCCAGAATAAAGAGGACAAGGACAAATAAAATATGACAATCAATAACAAAACAGCATAATCTTTTTAAAAATATGCGCATAAAAATCACTGCATTGCATTCAATCATTATTCATAAAATATGCATTTCATAGAAAAATCATTATAATATTTAATGATATAAAAAATTTCACATTAATAAAATGAAAATGAATGAAAACAAAAACATCAGTTAAGGAAGCACATCATCATTCATTTTAGAAAATTCGGTAATTTATGATCATCACAAAAAATACAATATATTAAAATATAAAGATTAAAATAATAAACTGCAATAAAAATACAAATCATTGAAAAATACAATGGTTAACGTAATTTGAGATAAAAAAATCTGATGAAAGGTGTTATTTTTTTTAAAAAAAATAAGCAACACTTATTTAAATATTCATAACAGAAATTCATTTTTTGATAAAAACAAGAAAACTCTGAAATTTAAATAGTCTATCGTAAAATAAAATAAATATGAATTGTTAAAAAGTATAAAATCTAATGTCTATTTCCACAAAGTATGAAACAGATTTTTGGGCTTAAAATACTGACACACAAGGATACAGAGATAATAATTCATGTTATATCAAAATATAATCTAATACTAATATTAATTGTTTTAATAACTGAAAAATTAAAATATCGAATTTTCTTTTTGCTACAAGTGTATAATAATTATTAAAGGAATTTAGTTTCATACAAATGCAAATCTATTATAAAATGAAGTAACATACAAATTCGTATTTAATTATTAAGGACATAATAAATACACACTTTTGATTAACTGTGAAGTAACATACTGATACCTTTAAAAATATAATTTCAGAATATACAATAATACGCTTACAAAATGTATTGATTCAAACTGAAAAACAAGAAACCACATATACATATTTTGATATTCATACCATGCAGAATATATTGACTTTAGAAAAAATAAGTGGGCAAAATTACTTGCAATAGTTAAGGAGGAGCCTTACACAAAAGATTTTATGTTTTGATAGAAGAAGAAACTTTTTAAAGCCATCATTTAAATTCAAGTCCTTTTTTAATATAAAATATTTGAAACATAGTAATAGTATATTTAGAAATGAAAGGTACTTAAAAAAATCTATATAATGCATTTAACTTTATTGCATTGAAAATGTAAATACATAAATTATTTTCTTTAACTTAAATATATTCTATGTAGTTAAAACATTGTAAGTCTTTATGTATTGTTTATCAATATCCGAAAAACGATTAAACATTTCCATGTGCACTTTCTTTGCCACTGATGAAGAAAAGGAACTACATAATAATTTAATTTTTTTTTCTTGCTGTATTAATGAAAAAAGTATTAAGAAAATATTTAAACTATCTTGAAATAGATAGTAATGAAAGTAAGGGCTTGCTATTAATAATAATAATAATAATAATAATTAAAAAAAGAAAACGAGGCATTTTGATATGTTAATGGATTAGATAGTAAATTATGGCAGGCATGATAAAAACAAATTATTTACAATGCTTTATAAAACAGACTACTCAATTTAGAATTACCACCTTTGACGTATTATTGGTTTCTGCTAATAGGTATTTTTTTAGAAGATATTTTTCAAAATTTTATTAAAATTTTTAATTCTTTTTTTAAATTAAAAAATTTTCTCATTAACTTCAGAGCTTATTTTTACACAATTTATTTTACAACATTTTAAAATTGGGCTGTTTTGTTTTCTTTCTATTTCAGTTCTTTTTCTAATTTTAATAAATTTTTAAAAATATTTTTATGCATATTGTATAACAATTTTTATTATTGCTTCAGTGACTGCTTTAAAATACAGGAACAATACTAATTAAATTTCTTATACGCACTTTATTGCTGCTTTAAATCAAAAGTAGATTTTTATATATAATATATAAAATAATATTTCCTTGCAAATTATTGAATACAGCTACGTGATATATTACGAAACAAATATCGAAAGCATGAAAAAAGAATTTAAATTATAATCTTGCATAAGTAATAAAAATATATATTAGATTTCTAATATCACTCACAACTTATTTTGCTAACACTCTTAAACTCAAAACAACCATTATTGAAATTATGCATAGTCGACTGTTTTAATAGAAATAAAATGCCTTTCCTGATTGATTTTGAATTTAAATATCACTATCAAATACTCAAACTATAATTTTTCAGTATCAGAAATGAGACACTTTTAAAATGTGTTTTATCATAGAAAATAAGCATATATTTTTCTTACAAAAATAAAGATTAAGTTCTTTACAATTATTCCTTAAATGCTGATGTAATAGTTAAATTTCTTGTCATTAAAACTTAATTGTTTATTTTGTAAATATATATAATTTGGATGTTTTTCATTAAAAATGTTCAAAAGAATAAATTAAGTTTACATAATTTTCAATAATTTTAATTCAATTTCGTTTTAGTAAACACATATAGAATCTTACCATGATTTAAATGTTATGTACTTTTAGATTAAAACATATATCTACATCAAAATAAGATGTATTTAAACTAACATGCAAATCAAATCCAAACTGCATATTTTTAAATATAATTGTTTTGAATTTTATATTTTTACTAAATTAAATTGCATAATATATATATATATTTATACAATTAGATTGAATTCAGTTCAATTTTCTGTAATATTCTATACACATGTATTCAATAGTGAATACAAATTCATAAAATGGTATTTGATTTCGATTGTAAAACATTTCAATGCGTATCAGACTGATTAAAACTTTCGTTAAAATATCTAAAAAATATTAATTCATGCAGATTTGTGCACATTTTTCTATAAACAATATTATTCTTAGTTCATATTAAAATTTCGAATTTTATTATTTATTCAAATAAATTTTTTATTATTTATTCAATAAATTTTTCGTTTTCCACTTCTTTTAAGCTTTGTTAAGTTTCCACTTCAAGTTTGGGATTTTTATTTGTAATTCTGAAACACGTCAAACTCCTAGCAGACTACATTATTTAATTAAAACTTAGATTCAGTCACACAGGAAAAGTTGTTCTCTATTTGTTATAGTTTCCTGACTGATTTTAAAACTAGTACTAGCAATAAAAGTAACTTTAAGACTTTCTAAATGTAATGGAACATTTTCTAAATAAGAACTAAAAATCCCAAGGTCCTTGATCAAGAAGTGATTGAAGTGGTACCTATACATTTTAAGATTAATGCCTTCAAACCTATCAGAAGTTCAAAAAAGCAGCACTTCAGAAGGGAAAAAGGTGAGCACAGAAAAGGGAAAGATAAACTTTCGTACTTCCCCAAACGCCATTACGAAAATGAAATTTCCGGCAGATAATCTTTCGTCTATTTGGGTTGCTTCAGGCAGAAAGGATGGGAACTAGCGAACTTTCGGTTCTGAAACATATGGCCAGTCAAAGTGGTCTTTTTTAAAAAACAAAACAAAAAAAATAATACAGTGATCTGTTAATGTTTGAATACCATCTTCCAGAAAATATACAGCTAGTTTTAGGAACAAAATGTTATTTTCCCACGTTATAAGGCAAAATATTAGCCCCTCAACTCACCGAATTTATTTTTTATATTCTCCTTATATATTTCTTAATGATGCATTTCCTCAAATTATCTAAATAATGATATAAAATAACAAAGTTTGTTTAAAAAATCATTTATCCACTTTAAGACTATTAATGCCACAATAAAATTAACACATAATAATGTATGGAATAAAAGATACAAAGCATTAAATGCAGCTTTCTGGAAAATTTTGTTAAAAATTGAAAATTTCAACAAATTTTTCATTTTTATCATTTATTTGAATGTGTTTGATTCCTTTCACTAAAGAAAAAAAAAAGGGATAATTGCCACTTCCAATATACTATCAACCTTTCGGCTATATTTAGACAGACTTCAACAGTTTTTTAACATGTAGATAAATTGTTTGTTTTTAACATCGTAATTTTTTTGTACAAATTTAAATATAAGATATTTTTCAATTGTAGACTCATGCTTTTTTCATGTTATACATAAATGTTGAAAATCTTTTGCTATAAATATACATATATAATTTGTACCAAAATATCACTCTAATTATCTTTGAAACTTTTCTATTTGTTGCATGATGTTTAATTAGACGTTTTTGTACATAAATTTAAATATTTTTAGACAAAAGAAACTTTTACTGATATGCAAGGTCAAAAAACAAGAATATGATTCTGTGCCATAATTTCACAAAAATAAATCCAAAAGTATTGTTTTGAATATTTGGAGAGAATACCAGTATTTATACCGAAATCAATTTTCGATATAAATAGGTTACCTAACGGATACTGTCTATTGTATTAAAAAAAACAGATTAACTTTCAGGCTTTAAAGACGTATAATTTGAAAATCAAGGCATATTTAGTAATTTTTCTTTTCATTTCTATCCAAATATTCAAACAAATAATTTTGGATTAATTTTTTTTTTGTAAAATTTCTAACTTTCCATAAATGATTTATTTCTAAAATTTACCCAGAAATTTTAAATTTTAGTTATCATATATGCTTTTGCTAATTTTATATGTACCTCATTTAATTTCATTCAATTGCAATTTGATTAAAAACAAAACGGTTTACTCAAGTATTTGATAATTTCAATAACATGGATAATATAACATTATTTTATACCTTTTAAACTGTATTTGACTATATTTAAATATGTTACCAATTCAAGTTACTTCCTCAAGAGGTACATGACTATTTCTTTTATTTGTGCTTTTTCTACTAAATTTTGTTTGAATAAAAAAAAATGTAAATCATATTAAAGTTCAAATTAAAATATTTTACATTATTTTTATCTGAAGACGAATTCGCAAAATTTTATGATCTGAGTTAATAGGCGATAACAGGCATGGCTGATTCATTTGATCTTGTCACTACTCATCTGTTATTGTTATTCCGTTGTAAACAAATAAAACCTAAATAAATCAAAGTTCATTTTTTTTTAAATTTTGCAAATGATTTACGAGGATAAAACTTCATAGGTTGGTGTTAATTGGAAGCTAATTTAGAAATATTATCAACCGTTACATTCTTGAAAGATATGTTCCTCATTAAAAATGCATGACAACTAATATGGATAACTAATCTACTCTATTATATTATTACTTATAAGAACTAAAATAAGCCGTGATAAAACAAGAGGCTAAAAATGAAATGCTAAAAATTTGAATGTTCAATGTAATTGCTAAAAATTTCTTTTAGAAAAGAAATATGATTCATCTTTATATCTTTATTTGGATAACACATTTCTTACAAAGCAGGGTGTTACAAAAAACGAAGATTAATAAAAATAACAAATGGACAAAATATACCTAAGCGGTGTATTTTGCAAAGTTGTATCGTATTGCAGTATAATATAATAAAAAGAATATTGAACAGTATAATGATAATGAAAAATATCAAGATACTCTTTGGGCATCTAAATTATGCCCCTATTTTTCAAGAAATGCTCATTTAAAAATAAATACAAACAAATCAAGTATTTTCTAGAAAGAATATTATATTTTTCCAAACACTTCTTTTGTATAAAGAATAATAATATATTTCAAATTAAAAAGAAATTGCATTATAATAGCGCTACAAAATAGGACATTTGAAATCATAGCAGTATTACATAATAACCTTTCTTGTTTTAAGTTTCTAATTTAAAAAAAATATTACTTTTAAATAAGAATTAAAAAAAAGATTTGTAAAGTACAAAGAATATCATATTTTTGCGAACTCTTTTGTAGCATAAAGATCATAGTAATATGCTTCAGCATCATCAAATTTGAAAAATGTATTGAAACTGCTCTTCTTCTTACGTATTAAATCTTCTCTTCACCATTTGAATACATATTATTGACGCAGCAAAATTTTTGCTTACTGAGGGAGACATGGGAATTCTTTCTACTAGCTACAATTCCTAACATTTGTTACGGAGTCTTAAAGAAAAAAAAATCCCCTCGAAGCTTTGAGAATAATTCATCGATATGTATATAAAGGAAAGCCGAGGTATACTTCTTCGTACTATGCAAAGTTTTTGGAACGCATCCTACCTATCCTTCCTTTCATCTCTTTCCATTTACATTTAGCTAGTCTTCCTTACCTTTTTTTTTTTCCTTTCTCAAAATGTTACTTTCGTTGAATTTCTGAAACGGGCTTTCACTTTTCTCCGGTTTATGCTCTCCACACGGCTAAAGGGAAAGACTAAGTTTTACTTTTTCTTTTTTATTCTTTCTGAGAACTCTCTTGAGAATTTCAGTGAAGATTTCTGAGGTTGATGAAATTTGGAATTCTTTTTTTTTTAATTTTTTTTCATCTTATGCGCAGAGTGGAGGAGTTCACTAATTTTTTACCGCGTTTCATCAAGTGTTTAGTGAATTTCCCAGTTCTTATTAGGAATTTGGGAAAGGGAATTTATTTTCATACTGGAGTCTATTTGATTAACTCTTTCTTTGCAGCAAAATTTTAGAATTCTGTTGATTAACTTCGTGGTGACGTCTCGCTCTTGCACTGAGTATTTTTATATCAAAGTTATATTATTTTAAGAAAATTAAAAAAAACAAAAAAAAGCACACTGAAATGGATTATTTGTATTGTGAAAATATATCCTTTTTCAAGGATCTTATAAAATGGGGAAAATAGTCGGATATATTTTTTTTTGGGGGGGGGGAGGTAACTTTTATATGGAAACTCAGAAAAAGCATAGAAGAAAAATAAAAACAAAAGAAAAATCACGCTCAAATTAAACCGAAACATTTATCATATAGCATAAAATACTTTAGATATTAGTTAACAATTCCTAAATACTTATGAAATGAATTTTTTTTTATTTCAGTTGTGAAATATTTTTTTAATTTTATTTATTTATTTTTCAAAATGAGACTTAAACATTGTGGTGTCATCTTATTTTCTATATATTTTGGCAGATTAAAAAATTAAGAAATTAACTGTAATTAAATTAAAGTAATTATTTATATTATAATTAAGATAGTTATTCATAAAATGCTTTTTATTTATTGTAAGGGGGCCTTCAAAACAAATATTTTCTACGAATACCACCCAAATTCATATTAATTTCGTAAAATATTTGCTTATAAATATTAGTATGTCTGGGTGATTCTATCTACAGATTTTTTTAAATAAAAGTACTATTTGCCTCTTTTTCTAATTAGCGAACTTCGCCAATACATTATTCCCTTAATTGCAGTAAAATAATGACAGAATAGGGGTGGCTGTTTTAATGATTTTTTATAAAGCTTTTTTCTTTATTTGTGATTTTCGTTTCCATTGATTTACTAAGCATATTCATTTACAATAAAAGGTTTTATGAAATTTTCCAATGTAATTATTGATATTGTATCGAAATTTCATGCTAGATAAATAATAGAAAAAAAATCAAAATCAAAATCGCGCCTTAAAAATCTTAAATTAAAAATATATTTTATCCCTCTTTTCAGCATCAGGATTTTAGCTTAACTTAAGATTTCGTCCTTATAAGCATCAAAGTCCCAATTATGTCGTTATGGTATTTTCATAATACCTTACAGAACTCAGAATATGAAACATCATAAAGATGTCGTGGAATAGTGCTAATAGACTTTGTAAATGGTGTAAACAGCATCACGAGGATTATTAACTTACTTCCATATCATGCATATAATAAGAAGTTTAATTTCAATGAATATTACGTGCACGGTTCCTAATTGCATTGCGAACAGTTTTTGTGGAATTTTTTTTCCGAATGTGCAATGATTCGAATTTAAAGCAGAGACTATATTACTAGTCTTTCACCAGCAGATATCAATCGGAAATATTATTGGGGTTATTTCATTCCTTCTCATAAATAAAAATCTTTTTTTAAAAAAAATTTTAATGTATTCTTAAGAAATCTAATACTGAAATCTCTGAACCAGTACAAAATTTATTATAAAAATTTTTTTCCAGATAAACATATTATAGTATTAATAAAAAAATTGCGTAAATGTTGATATTGGTTTGCTCGTATCTAATTAAAAGTCCATTATAATTACAAATATTCAGCAGACAATAATTTATTTTATGTAATCCTTAAGTAAATGTTCTTTTATCTGAATTTCAAAATATTCTCTTTTTCCTTTGAATGCATCTTGAAATTTTAATTAAACCAAGCTCATGCTACCCCAATCCTATTATCTACTTATGTTAAGAAATCTACAAAAAAAATATTTCTTAAAGTAAGTATGAATCAAAATAAAATACCTGGCTACTTCTCTGCGGTAATGCTGATTTCATTTGCTTAAAAAGCTATGACCAAGATAGATAAAGGATTCACTCGAAAGAATGTTACCTTATTTACTCAAATTGGACAATGAATGCCCCAGAGCATCAGGTGCTGGGAACTAATTTAGACGAGACAATCGGAACTAGTTCCAATCTCATTATTCCTATCTGACTCAGTACAACGTCAACGAGTCTATTAGGTGCTGAATTTGCAGTAGGTAACACAAACCCATTTACGGTGGAATCAGAACTGTTAAATGCGAATTGGGGATACCAGACAAGATTCTAAACGGTGCATCGGTCGGAATTTAGATTAGTTTTCGTCCTATCTCCCTTCGATTTCATCCCGGGAGGACGAAAGGTATTCCGGCTATAAGTAGAGACCAGCTAATATATTGCCATGCAAAAACCTTGCATTCATTGTACTTTCGTCAATAAGACGAATACTGGATGCATCTTCTGTGCTGCTCTTACTACAATTAAGTTCTATTGGTATTAATTTCAAATAAAATAACATTTTTTCAGTATATTTGTAAATAGGATAAAAAAAGACCCAGAACAGATATGTTTGGGATATTGTTAATATTGATTTAACAGTATGAATTTCCTAATTACCATTGTTTATTTCGATGAAAGATTAAGAAAAACCCTATTTGAACCTACAAATGAACGTCTTCTTTATTTGAGAAATGTGGAGCATTTTTTTCTTTGAAAAATCTGTTCTTGGTGTACGCATAACTTTGCAAATTTTTGCAAATATATTTTTTAGCATTTTTCTGTACACAGTCCTTTACTCTTCATATTATATTTCAGAAACAAATGAATAGAGTGAAAGATCGGTGGGGTTCATTATTTTTTTCTTTTGATTTTGCACCTAATTATGTTTTCATTTATATTATAATTTTTTTAAATTTTTTTTTAATTTTATGCTTTCCTGGTTTTTCTGGAAGTCTTTCACGAAACCAAAAAATGAATGAAAGATGTCATAAAGATAATTGATAGCTTTGGCCTATTTGAAAAATAGACAAAATTATATCTTTCCAATAGATAAAATCAGATTGTTTTATTATTTTAATAGTATTATGATGCTCCTTATGAACTAGTCTGCTTGATTTTTACACGGCAGCACAAACTGGCTCAACAGGAAGCTATGTGCCCACAGCAAAATCTCACATACGTAAAAAGTTAGGATAACGAATAATGATTTTATGTCTGCATAACCCTCTTGCCAGTGTTTCTCCTTTTTCACGTCTTACGTATGGGCTTCTATTGAACGTCAGGTTCTCGATTGGTGACAACATGTTGTCTTAAAGCCATAAAGCGGAGTGTCCCTACTGTTGTGTTGGTTGCAAAGATTTTGTAAGATATTTGTCAATGTGTAAACTGGATCTTAAAGATGAATTTTCATCTTCGCTATAAATATAATAGGGGTTATATAATATATTAAGGGTTATATAATATGTTATGTGTATTATCATATTATAGCAAGGGTTACCATATGTTATGAGTATTATCAATGGGGTTATCATATTTATGTGTATTATCAAATTACCATAAGGGTTATCATATGTTATGTGTATTATCATATAGCACAAAGAGAAACCGGTGAATGGATTAGAGAAAGATATATGCGTCTTGTAACTTCTAAGTAAAAGATGAATCTTCATCTTCGCTGTAAATGTAATAGGGGTTATATTATATGTAAGGGGTCATATAATATGTTATGTGTATTATCATATTATCGTAAGAGTTATCATTTGCTATGTGTGTTATCATATTATCATGGGAGATATCATATGTTCTGTGTATTTACATATAGCATAAAGAGAAACCGGATAATGGTTGAGAGAAAGAGATATACGTATAGTAATTTCTAAGCAAGCCTAAAGACAAAGAAATATAAGAGACGACTGGCAAAGAATCTTCAGTAAAAGTCAAATGTTGTTTAGTCAAATGTTAAAATTCAAATGTCAAAATTTGTCAAATGTCAAATGTTTTGTCAAATGTCAAAATTCGATTAGCTATTAGATGTTGATGGTATTGCAGTGTAAAAATTGATAGAACGTATATTGTAAATATTAGAATAAATATTAAATCCACGATTTCTTAAACAGAAATCAATTTATATATACAACAAATTTTTAAATGAATATTAAAATATAAATTCATTTTATTCAAAATATTTACGGCGGCACAAGATTAATGAAATAAGCATTATTTTTGGAAGAATTATTGAAAAGATGATAAGCAAAATATTAATTCTATTCAAGGTGGACTTATGATTTGAAATTTCAATCATAAGATAAAATTTCTTGTTTTATCATAGAAACATTATTGTTATATAATGAAATATTCAAACCGTAATATTTACAAATCATATAAACACAGAATGTTTATAAAAGTCAGGATCATCTTTCAAATGAGCTGCAGATTCATCAGTATTAGACTTTGATGATATATACAGGAAAAATGGAACATACAATTGTACGAATTTGTATGAAAAATATGTTGTGTATTGTCTGCAAGTTTCAGATATGGTAGAATAATCCAATATCGCTCTAGTTGCACAAAAGAAGCATGCTCTGTACATTTAGCTTACTTTTTGCGTGGTGCCCTGGGGAAATCATCGGGGGTAGGGTACGGGGTAGAGGAGGTAAAGCTTCGACAGAACTAAAAGCTCCAGAAAAGCGCAGGCAATAAAGAAAGTATCTGTTCCTTAACTCCGTAATGACATTTTTCCGATGAAAGACAATGGTTCCCGTCCAGGATGTAATCAGGGTGTTACATGATCTAAAGGGTGAATCCACTGGGATTTGAAAAAGGTATGATGACACGATAGATGTTATGTTTCAGACATTTTTTCCACCACAAAGAATAAATGTAGAAACAACAAAAATGATGCTTAAATGTCTGAAGGGAACATCGTGGATACTATAAGTGAAGGGAACATCGTTATTGAGCTATATAAAATTCATTCATATTTCTTCTTAATGAATTTTTCTAAACATCCCATATTTCATATTGATACGTCGGTGAAATTTTGATTTTCAAGAAATATTAAAAACAAGTCAAGGTACTTTACAATACACAGTTTCTTTATTTCCACATTTGAAAATGTGTGTATATAAGCCTTTAACAGCAACTGAAGTGGAGTGCGTAAGATGCCTATATTTTCACATTGCTTCAAGTCAGACAAAATTCGTTTTCTTCCAGTTCAAGAAGTAAAAATAAGAAATTCAATCATTTTTTGAAGTAAGATGTTTAACCCATAACTGGAGAGGAGAGTCAAAATGACCCTGCGTTTTTCATTAGCCCTGATTATCATGAGGTATTTTGGCCTTGAATAGAATTGTCTCCTCAGTACCATCAAATTGTTTTTTCAGTAGTATGTTGGCAAAAGTCAAAGTACTAACACGTGCTTATAACCAAGTTATGCTTTTTCGAAGTTTTTGTTGTTATTGAGGGAGTCATCTCTGAAACCCCTTTAAATTAGAATAATGGAAAATGAATAAAGATATATTTTGAAAACAATATTTTAAAATATTATTTGTCATTTATGTCAGAATTGTTATTAACATTACTCTGATTCCACAATATCTAAAAGAAGTAAATATTCATTGGAATAAATATTGTTTAGGGTTTTCTTATAACATTTTTCCAACATTTAATATTATAACATTTAACATTTTAATTGTTTTGGTAACTACATGATTTCTAGAATGTATTGTGTTTCCAAAATAAATTCCTATCCTGTTTACAAAAGACAAAAAAAAGTAAAATAACAATGGAGTCATTTTGACTCCATGTCTCTGCTTGAGGAAATTCATGTCACCAGGTAAGGGTTAAATGTGAGTGATTCGTAAATCATGAAAAGTAACTGAGAAAGATCAAACTTTTCAAGATCTGAAACAATCTTTAATGGAAAATGTAAAGTAATTGTGAACAATTTTCTTAAATTATTTTGTACGAAAAATTTCTTGGATGTCAAATGAAAGATAAGGGGGCTTGTTGATGGTTTAAATGAAAATTCAAAAAAATGTTGAAAGAATTCTATGTGCTTTTAATTCATTTTAATAGGCTTTATTAGAGTTAAACTTTTTAATTGGCTTCTTACTGTCTAATTGATGCCCTTGAATTAGAACTTTCATATGTTATTTGAATTTTTTTTAAATATTAATCCATTTAAAATTTTTATAACCCATTAAAAATGTGGCAATGGTTTCACACTTATTTTGCAATCGAATAGTGAATATATAGGTATTCATTCGAAACATGATCGAAAACTTGATCTACATCTAGCAAATATTTCACCAACAGGACAGAATTCTAATATTTCATATACTGAGGGAATGAAGGGGGGGGGGGGACGTTCGGAAACTCGAGGCATCATTTTTATTCATCCATAAAATATTCACTTCGCAGTTTCTGAAAATTTGTATTTTATGGATGGAACTTATTACTCGTTGCAAGCACTGTAAACGGCTGAGAAGTTTTTCCATAACGGGCGCGCACGACAAAATCTTTTGACAGCCGCTGTGATAAATAATGTCCACATCGAATAAAAACTGAGTTTTGGAAAGTCTATGCCCACCGCAAGAAAGTTTTTGGATGATCGATGCGAGCCCTTCAACCGAATGACCATTTCAGATTGGACCACAATCAATCAATGCTCCTCCTCCCTCAGAAAAGTTTATTTTGCCTCTGGATGCAGTTCTATTTTAGAATTTGTCCGTCTCAGGATTAATTACTTCGGCTACCATGAAGTGTCCTTGACAGACAATTCTCATAAATTTCAGGCTACTATGAAGGCATTTTTCCTTTTTACTTTTAAGAGCATCTAAGTATTTATATGTGCTGGATGCCAATGGAAAATAGAATGGATGCCAAACAGAAATTTTGAAAATTCTGAAAGAAAATTGATGCGACGATCGCTGCATAATGTGTTTTACTTCTGGATTCAAGCTATAAGCGCGTCATTTTAAAATTTGTCTTTCTCAGGTTTAATTACTTGGACTATCATGATATCCCCTTGACAGACAATTTTCATAAATTTCAGACTACTATAAATGCATTTTCTTTATTACTTTTAATAGCCTCTAAGTATTTATATGTGCTGGATGCCAATGGAATGCCCGTTTTATCCGAATGAATTAAGGCAAAAAATTTGAAAATTCTGAAAGGAAACTGATGCGGCGATTGCTGAACAATGTATTTTACTTTTGGATGCAAGCTATAGATGAGATAAAATATGTCTTTATCAGGTTATAATTACTTCGGTTACCATGAAGCGTCCTTGACAGACAATTCTCATAAATTTCAGACTACTATAAATGCATTTTCTTTATTACTTTTAAGAGCATCTAAGTATTTATATGTGCTGCATGTCATGGAATGCCCGTTATAGCCCAATGAATTATGACTGGAAATTTGAAAATTCTGAAAGAAAAGTGATACGACGATCGCTGAACTATGTATTTTGCTTCTAGATGAAAACTATACACGAATCTCATTTTAAAATTTGTCCTTCATAAGTTTAATTATTTTAACTACCATGAAGTTCCTCGACAGACAATTCCCATAAATTCTGAGTTCCTGGGAGATCCTTTCACTATTGGCTTGAAGATCATCCAAATATTTACCTGTGCCTGATATCAATGAAACTAATTTTTATTAAGGAATTATTACAGAAAGTTTGAAATTTCGATTAAAAAACTGGGGAGAGGACATTGTAATTGATTGGAAAAAATGATATTGCTTTTGATTTGTTCATTTCGTATTACAGAAAATTTGAGCAAGATTAATTATGGAAAAAATATTTATAACAGAAGTAAGAAATGAAATTAAAATGAAATAATTTCGATTTCCAATGGGAAATTACATGCTATAATAAATGCAGCTTTCTTATTTTAGCATCATATATGTATTAAGCTTTGAAAATAAACTTATATTTAAATGATATACTTATCCCTTTGATGCTTAAATTGTATATAAGGATACTCTATTTTAAAATAATTTGAAGCGCTGAAATGTTCCTATTTAACTGCCTTTTAAATGTTATAACATGTTTAATGAAAATAAATATTTAAAGTGCCCAACGAGCATTGATTTTTTTAACATTTTATTTCACAATATTTCAAAAATATGAAAAATATCTGAAAAAATGTTTTTTTTTCTTCTCGGTGAGAGTTTTTACTTTCAGTATCTCTTAAAAGAGTCTTTATATGTACCTTATATAAAATTCGAGATATGGATTAATTTTAAAGATTTTAAAGTGCAATAATTTTGTAAAAACTCTTTGAAGTACATTTAAAAAAATAGCAATGTGGAGGAATATAATCAGGGTGCATTAGAAAAATGAATAAGGACAGTTCGATACAGAAATCACAATCACGGCGCAAAATATTATTTAATTTTACAAAAAAGGTCGAAGTTAAAATAGCATTAAGAAATTCTAAATATCATTTGTGCAATTGGCTGAAGAAGCTTATTTTTGTTACAGAATAAAAATTATCTTCTTGCAATCATGCAATGGTCTCTTTTGATAAATTTTGAAATTCAATTTTACGTTTCATTTCATATTTACATATGCATATTTTACGTTTCATTTCATATTTACATATGCATTTCATATTTAAATATGGATGATCTTCCCTTCCCAAATTTTATCATTACAACAGTTTTCTTCTAAAAAAGAGCCATTTTTGAAAATTTTGATCAAATGCAATTTTGAAGTTTTTTAACATTTAAAGGTATAAAACTCAGGCGAATAAATTTTAAATTAATTTCCATTCATTTCTCTGAAAGTATCTCTATTCATTATTTCACATATTTAATTAGTTTCAAAAATTTCGCAAACAGTGATTTTTTAAAAATATTTTTGATTAAAGCAAAAGTTCTAAATTCAGCCTTCACCCCCACCCCACCGAAAAAATAAGACTCAAATAAAAATAAAAAAAAGGACGAAGACATACTCAGTCTCACTCAAGAAAATTCCTCTGTCACTTCAGACTCTATAAAAAAATAATAAGATCAATTTCCTCTCACAAAAGAAGGGAAGCAAAATAATGAACAAAAAAAATAGGAAGGATAGATAGAAAGAAAGAACAAAAGAGGCTAAAACAACGCACGCCAAGAAAAACACCACCAAAGGAATATAACTTAACAATAGAAAACAATGAAAGCTACAAAGGAGGCAAAAAAAAAAAAAAATCCCACCCTAAAAAATTCTTTTTCATCTTCTCACCCTCACAAACTTCTACCGATTGCCACTCGCTGCTCATTACCATTTCTATTAACGTTCGCAACAGATCCTAGCATTTTCATGCATCCCCCCAACCTCTATCTACCCCCATCCCTCTAGAACTATGAGCAGGCTGTAGCTAAGGTAAGTTAGTAGATATTGATCCATTCCGAGCAGCCAATCAGCGTAAAGCACTTCTTCGTACTCCTGCATCCTTTTTTTCTCTCTCATTTTTTAGGGTTTTTCTTTGGACTCATTTCATGCGACCGCGAATTAGGTGTGCTATTTTCATAGTCATCCAAGTTACTACAACACAAATGCAAAAGAGTTTATCAGATATTTATTTTTATCGTCGGTCCACTCTTGGCATCTTGACTCGTTAAAGAGGTTATCACTTATGGTTGTGTGATATGATTCCAACCTCCCACGCCTTTTCTCGTTCATTTTATTTTTTCCATTTTATCAGGAAATAGGTTGTTCGTGATAAAAGCATTCCGTAATAAAATGTACCATAAATTCTCTGCATAGCAATTTTGTATCTTTTTTCCCTCGTACGGGAAAATAGATGGCATGTTGCATTAAAAGATACACTTTTTATTCTCTTAAACCTCCCACTTAAGGCATGTGTTTTATGTTAGGAATTACAGCTGGACTTTTTCTAGTATTTGAGCAGATTCCTTTTCATGACTAAAGTTATCACAGAATGTTAGACAAGAAAGGGTAGTTTATATTTCAAAATGTGTTTCATTATTTGTTAATCCCTGTTTTGGAGTGTTTCTTTATTTAAAAACTAGACATATTTTATATTCGTAAATTTGGTTCAAAAAAGATTCCAAGATAATCTGAAAATATGAGAATAATTCTTTTTTTGCATTATTTTCTTTTAGTATAAATTTGGATTTTTTTTCTTGCTAATCAACCAATGAATATATAAATAGGATTGCGTCTGAAATTGTCATTCACGGATAGTTTTAATCCAGAGAAAACTAATTGCTGTAGTGTAAGATAAAAGATATAAGATATATAAATAAATAAATATGACATTTTTAACCTTGATTAAAATAACTGAAAAATTTTGCTTATGCTTTTTGAACTCTTGAAATTCAAAACTATATGAAAAGTTATGCATTTATTCTGTTTTTAACAATAAATAAACTGTAGATGAAACAAATGCAGTAAATCAATGCATTCAGAAATCTGTATACATTTTTACTTTAGTTTTTTAAATTTATTTTTGCGGCCATTATTATAAATGGAAAAAAATTACAAATCCAAAAAATTTATAATTTCTCTAATATAATTTCTTCAGCCATGGTTATATTTATAATAGAATTTATTAATATAAAAGTTTTTATAACTTGCTTCACAATCTTAAATGAAAGAAGTTGGACTTTATTCAAGAGACTATACAAAATAAAGCCTCTAAAGTATATAAAAAATATTTTAAAATTATTGTCAAACATTTTTGAAAAAACAGTTAAGAATAACAATACTGTCGTCGCTGGTTCGTGAGTGCTTTGAATAAATAGGCAAATAGAAAAAACTTAACAACAAATTTATTGCTGATTCGTTCGAGTTACTCTGTAAGTTACTCAGTAACTCTGTAAGCTCGAGTTACTCAGTAACTCCTTCTTCTCCAAGAGCCAACACTCGAATGACCTCACTCTTTTAATTACACTCACGCTAGTTGTCTAGCGCCATCTATGAACGTTTATTTCCCAAACGCTTCAAAATCCAATCACTACAAATACTATAAAAATATTTATGTCTCTTGGATCTAGATAGAATTTGGAAACAATCTCAATAGAATTTGGAAACAATCTAACAGAACACTTTCTTTTCCTTTTGAAAACCGTATCCTTATTTTATAAGAATTTTATTTAAAAAATTGATTTGATAACTAGGAATTTTATTTCTCCAGTTATTGTCTGCATTCTATGTCTTGTTCGCATCTATCATCCATGCTTATTAATATTACAAACCAGATAATTTATGTAAAATAAGGAATGATATAATCATAATAAATAATGATAAAATGAAACAAATTGAATTTTGAGTTTTGTTTTCTTTTTATTCACTGAGAATTATTATTTCGTTTAAAGTAAATTAATTGAAAAGGAATACATTGAGAAATTAAAACGAAACAAAAAAATTCTTATGTATATGCAGGTAAATAAAAAAAAACAAATATTGCAGTTGCTCTATCCTCCTTAGCATTAAATCTAAATTAGTAATAGACACCTATTTCAGATTTCTTTCTTTCTTTTTTTTAACTCATATGTTTAGTTTTAGTTTAGAGTAATATGCTTTTTGATTAATTCTATGTAATAAGCTGTACTATTATGATCAATAAAAAAATAAATTATATATGATGAAATCCTATTTCGAATTTTCCTATTCTGACCCCCGTTTATGTCTTAAATAGTAAATCAAGTAATCCATAAACTCTCGGAGACCAAAATCAGAAAATAATTCAATATACTTCAATCTCGAAATTCCTAAAAGTTAGATTTTAGAAAACGTACTCACATGTCTGACATTCTCTAATTCTCTTTACTTTTCTACCTACCTAAACTGCAAACGTTTTCTTTTCTTTTTTTTTTTCTATTCTTAACGAAACTGTGCTTTAAATTTATTTACGCGGAACACCGGTACAGAAGTAAACCTAAGTAAATTCCCAAGGGCTTTAAAAGCTCTTCAATTTATCAAATGTAGACAAGACACCAAAGAAAGAAAATGGAGGCTACATAGCACAGAAACTAATGAGTAAATAAAAAATAAAATAAAACGAAAAGTAGCGCTAAAAAACCCCTCCTATCTACTTATCCAAACTGAGGAGCTTCAGCCTAATTAAATGGTATACTCACACCACTATAACAATTTTCTTACAAGGCGAAAAAGCCTCTACCATCGTTTCTCACCAGTTCACCATAGAAATTGGGATTGCTCTATTCACTGATAGGAGAAAACAGGGCTAGAAAAAAGTAAATGAGGTATTGGAAAAGAGTGAGAGGAAGAGATAAATTCTTTTGTGTTTCATGATAGGGCATAACAGACCTGCCACAGTGGTGGGTTTGGGATTCCCCGAGAATCTGAAATCAATGACTTATTTATTTACATTTTTCTCTTGAAGATTCTCAATAAGGTGGGGTGGTTTTTTTGTATTTGAAACGAATTAAAAATGTATTTTATGAAGTTAAATTCTTTATTATCCGTCAATGTATTTCAGTGGTCTGGAAGTATAGAAAAAAGTGCATTAGAATGTTGTTTTAGTGCATTTTTTACATATAGTTTATATATCACAAATTGATTACTCCTACCCTACATAAAGCACTTGGATGAAACTAAATTACCGGACCATCGCGACAGCAACACTAGTGGGAACTGTGGTTCAGTCCCATCATCACCACGGTAAAACCCTTCTAGTGAAAAGCACGTTACGTCATCGATAGAGCCAGTCAACACCTTTTTCTATACCCACAAGGGTAGCGAGAACTAACTACCACTCAGGAAACTTCTCACCCTCCTATTATATAATATTTTACATATATTATATATTATATTTCTGACTAGGAAATTGTGAAAACGAGGAGAAAAGAATGTGAAATTTCTAAAGGGTTTGTTCGTAATAAGAATGGTTGTCTATTCAATTTTTTTTTTTAATAATTAGTACTCAAGTAGTTTGATAACCATTTTTCTAAATGCGTACCAAATCAACACATTCAACTAAAAATATCATCAGAATCGTTTATTAATTTAATGTTACTAAAAAAACTAAGAAAAAAAGTCTTGGGTGAGAATTTTTAACAATTCTATACTTTTTAAAAATAAATATTATAAGGACTTTTCTGTCAGTCACATATTTTTCTACTAAAGTTCTGGATGTAAAAATATTTATAAAGCCAAAAAAGATGACTGGATATTTGAGACATAAATGTTTATCTATTTATATAAAATCGATTTATTTTGCACAATAATCTGCATTAAATGCTTTTTCCGAATTCTTACCGATTAAGTTTTATAAACTCTATTTACAGCAATATAAAATGCTGTTTCATAGATAACAATGCTAATGGCTTTCTAAGTTTAACGACTCGACCTTGCCCATGCTTACAACTTTCGATGTTCAAGCTACGAGTTATTAAAATTCATTTTACGAGACAAGCTACTTCACTTTATGATCTTAATTGCTTGTTAGAGTTAATTGAAACTTGGCAAAGTAATGGAAAATCCTAGTTACGAGGTGTACCAAAAGTGGAACTGCGGCTGACTTTTATCATTTCCTCTACAGTTTCTCTGAGATATAAAGAAAAATTAAATATCGCAGCGCTCGATCAAAGCTGCGAGATCTCTTCATGCAAATGAAATGAAATGCATTTAATGAAGGAAAGAACACTCTGAAAAAATTGTGGTTAGTACATGCAACTGTTTCAAGATGCTGAAGAGTTATTCATATTATAATTGAAGCATTTGAGATTTTTTTACGATAAAAAAAGTGGAAAATAACTGCAAAAGTACCTTGTAAATGTTAAATTATTAGATATTGAAGGAAGGTAAAGATAATTTAAATTTAATAATTTATTTTGGCTATTTCTGGATGACAAAAACATTTCGCATAATTTTACATAATAAAGCAAAATAAGTAATCTTATTTCCTTTATTTATGTATTAATTTTTATTCGATATGTGTGTTTAAGATTTTATTGCAAAAATATTAGATTCTTTAATGGAAATTACTCAAGAGAAGTTACTGAAAATATATTTAATTGTTTATTAATATATTTATATATATTGTTGCCATAATTTCCCTTTTAAATTCAAAATGCAATTCATTGTGCATAAGTATAGGAAAATTAATAAGATAATAGTGCAAATATAAAATAATTCCTCATATAGAAGAAATCACATTATTGAAAGAAACATTTTAAAAGGTGATAAACATATTTACTCATATATTACAGGGCCTTTACGCCAGCGATGAGCTGCCAGTCAAGGTATTATTGAACATGTACAGCTCTAGATTGTACTCAATATTTTTATAGCATGATTGCTTGAATCAGAAAAAAAATATCGTCATTCATATTATATCTAACACTCTAAATGAGTATACTTCGAAAATTCAAAAAAAAAATGTTCAGAGACACTCCGAATTCATGTTGTATCTAAACAACATGCATTGAATGTTTTTGTCTTTGTAAAATTGTATTAATCTTCCAGCTTGAAGCCACGAAGGAATATCCACGAAATTCTTAATCTCAGTCTCATGACAAGGACAATAGTCAAAACTTCTGCACCCTGAAAATTACTATCATTACATTATCAGGACATATGATCTTGGATGTCATGTCTAAAGAAATACAGGTCTTGGGAATATTTGATGGTATACGGTCTCAAATATAACACCTCCCATTTAAGAAGCAAACATGTTATTATTTGGATGCTACAGTATTTATGCGATCGCATCAGAATATGTGCAAAGCGTGCTCTTTCATCAGCCGAGGTAAGAAATATTTGACTTTGTAAGTAAGACCTAGCAAGAATAATAAAGACAATACAAAGGAAGATATTATCCATTAAAGTGAATATAAATTTGAATGTTCTATGCTATTTAATTTCTTATGTCATACTTGTGCTCCGCATTACGATTTAGTCATTTCTACGTGACAAATCGCTACATCTGATCATAAACAGAGATTAAAAGCATTCACAAGCACTGTGATGCAAACTAATTTTTACTGCAGAATCTTCGGCTAGATTTTGCTGAACATTTCCTTCCCATGAACGAAACTACTTCTGCTATTGAAAGTATTTTAACACCTACAAATTTCATGTGCGGTTACTAACTAATTTATATACTATATGCCCATATTTGAACCTGCAGCGTCTCTTCATAGATGTTATATGCCCGTATTTCAAACATCAATGTCTCTTCATATATGCTATCTGTCTGTGTTTGAACCAACATATCTCTTCATAGATGCTATAGGCCCTTATTTGAATCGGTCCCATTTTTTCATGGATGCTTCAATTATAGTCGTGGCAGTCAATTTATCAACCGATTTATCTATGTATCTACCTAATGGCCTCAAAGCACGTACTTTTTCTTCACTAAACTTACATATTACATAATCTTGTTCTGATAAAAACTCAAAAGCAGCTTGGATTTCTTGAATTTCTCCAGAGTAAAGGATTTTTAGTATCATAGCGTTTTGTTCTGTTTCTTTTAATTATAAGACAATATGGAAAGCTTTGTTGTCATGATTACTGTTACCTCTGACTATGCAGAAGAAATATCAAGCTCTCTTGTACAATACTTGCTACTTTCTAGTCATAAGGCTACATTGCCCAGAGTTTTGAATATTTTCTGTAATTTTTCAATACATCCTACCATTTCCATCAATAAAATCCGTATTCCCCCCTTCATTTCATGTTGCAGTAATTGTAAACTATATCTCCTCTTTCAAGCTAGAACTAAAAATTTTATTGTATAATGAAATTGTACTTATATAACAATTTAGTTGTACTTCGGCATTCATTTAATTTCAAAACTTACACATTATAAATTATTTAAATATCCTCAAAAAATTATCATACGTATGGAAAAATAAGCCATGTTTATTTTAAGATCGAATTTTCTAACTTTACTCTTGATATATTCTCTTGAAGCACTTGATTAGAATTTACTAAGGTGCAACCGTAACTTTAAGAACACAAATCAGGTTTTACAGTGGATGGAAAAATACATTCGTATTTCTGGCATCTTTTTGTGCTCAATGCTAAGATGTCTGAATTTCTAAAACCTTATTCCGAATTGCAGCTTTCCGCCAGTGTTGTCAACTTCAAAGAAATTCGGAAAATGGGAATCTGTGAGAGAAAAGAAGAAATTCATGAATTCCCTGCATCCACTCTATTTGAACATGGAAATGTCAGAAATTCTTGTAAAATGCTGTTGTGTGTAGTAAAATATGCAAATTACCTTTCGATAAAAAGATTCGTCCTGTCAAATGCTATCATCGCATGGAAAAGTAGCATCGAAATTCCGATGCAATAGCCGTGTTTCGCGGTCTGGAGGAAAAAAAAGACCTGTGAAAACTTTTTTTTTATTTTATGTGTCTAGGTTTGCAGATTTTTCTTATTTTTCACAGATAAGCGGAATTTATTTCAAATTATTTTCAAGTTGGATAAATATTTCTTGCGAACGAGAGACAAAATTTAAATAATTGATGCCCTTTGAAAAAGATAATAAAAATATCTAACATCAATAATTTTTACACTTCTGTCAAAGATGCAGCTGTAGTTGTTGCGTAAAAAATGTATAAATTTGCATATGAGATACCTAAATTTTCTTTTCTTTTTGAATTATCAATTGATATTTTCAGTACTAAAATATTATAAGCTTTTCTTAAATTCTTATTTGGAAAATTACTGTTCCACTTTTATTTGAAATATAAAAATATTAACTTATTTATTAAAATTGCAGGAATTCTTGACACGTACAATAGTTTCAAATGTTATTTTTTGATATATCTGCGTTCTCACCAATTATGTAAAAGCAAAATAAGAAATTATAACACAGTTTCATCTGATTACAGTAAATGGTTTTAAAACTCCCACCAGCCAATTCGTACAAAAAAAAAATACTGTCTTCTATTGTCAACCTCAAAACCAATGTTGCAATAGAAATGGTATTTATTCCCTTCGAAATGCACTTTTAAAATAAAATATAATTTGTTTTATGAAATTAGAGATTCGTAAAAGAATCTTTTGAAATAATCATGCTAATATAATCAACACAGAGTAACATAATATATATTTTACAAGATCAAAGATTCAGAAATGTTATTAGGAAGAATCCTATTTAAAAATTTAGTAATTTGGAACTTCCCTATGGTCTATAATAGTTTTGTATCTATTGCTTAACTTAAGCAAATACATTGATTTAAAACAGTTCTTTTTCTGCAACAGCAAATCTCGCTGCATCAATTGCCAAAGTAGATACTAGTCGAATATTAGAAATTCAAAGACGGAGGTTCATAAAGTAAAGAATTATTTTAAATGGCATATTTAAGAATTCTTATCGCTATTTTCTGAAAATTTAAATTTGTTCAGTTCATAATTTATTATTTTAAAAATATATTTGTGTCTTGTATCTTAACTAAATAATACATAATTCATTGAATATAAGACTTTCTTTAATATATTGTTCTTTAAATGATGTTTAATATATTGTTCTTTAAATGATGTTAGTTCAAAATCCTATTTAATCGAGATCATTATTTAATACTACTCATTTAAATAATTTAATCCCAGAAACATATATATTTAACTTTCACGTGCACATGAGTTTCAAATAAGAGCACACATTTTCCAATACAACATTTGTATTGTTTTAGCTAACGTTTGCGTACAATTTATACTTAGAAACAACGAATTCTTAAAAAGCCAAGAAGCTAGAATTTCAGCATAATTAAGATAATATTACTTGTTGAATAATATATCCAGATGGGTGAAAGAATTCTATTAAAATAGTAATTCTGATTTTTTGAGATGAAAGAAGGATATATTATAAATGCATGTCATCTACGTAGATTTTCATCCTAATTGCAGAAATTCTGAAATGAGTTTGTTTTTTAATAATAGCTTTCCAGTAATTAATTAACGAATACAGGTATCGCTGAGCTTCCAAGTATTCAGCTAATTGATTGAAAAGATTTTCCACAAATAAGAATGGATGAAATTGTCAATTGCCATAAATATTTAAAATATTAAAGTATTAATATTTAAAATTTTAAAATATTAAAATGTTAATATTTAAATATTAAATTTTCTTAGAAATTTTAAACTCTGATGTTTGAAACGGCGTAAATTTAATTGAAATGTGAGAAGATGAAATATATATTATTCCGGCTCGCCATAATAATGGTACATATAATTTTCCAGGTAAACTCCACCTTTAGTCATGCAGATTAAGTCATAGTATAGAGAAGGGCAGTTAAAAAGATTATGAATTATGCTATGCTCGGACCAACATTTCAGGAAATAGTAAACCTATGGCAAATTTTAGTAATGATTGTTTTCTTGGGATGGAGCAGGCTTTAGGGATATTTTTCTTCCAATTAATTGCAACGTGACAAAATTCCTTCTGAAAGTTCACCTTGAATAGAACTATCAGGCCTCTAACCTCCGTGTCACTGTTCCGTCCTCATGGTTGAAAGGATATGAAATAAAGATAGAGGAATCGTTGCGTGGGAGAGTATGGTCCACACCGGTGAATGTATGTGAGTAGGAATTCCGATGGGAACAACTAGAAATGAATTTAAATTTTAATTGGAATTTAACTGTACATATGTAGATAGCCATCAATCATTTAATCCATAAGATATAGTCCTAATACTCCATCCATAATAAACTTGTGTTGCCAAGAAAATAGTGCCATTACTTGTATCAAGGCATGCGACAGGAGCCTATCTTCTTTTGTAAAATTTCAATTTCAGATTCTCAGGTTTGCTGTGACATTCAAAAAATGTCGTTACATTACCACGATTTTTATGGATTTTTAGTAGATTTATAAGAAAGACAAAGAGATTTGAGTCACCCCAGCAAGCAAAACGTTTTCCTTTACTAATTGGTAGATATAATTACTGTCTCCAAACAATTAAGATTTCAGTCTTGTCATGGAACTAAGTCTATTGTCTTCCGCTATTATCCATTAAGCCTTCCCAATTAAGATAGGTATGTCCATTAGTATTGAAGAAGCATGGGGAATCCAGATGAAAGTTGAAGGCAACCATGTATATATTTTTATAAATAAGAAGAAAATATTTCTCTGCTTCTTTAAAAAATTGTTGTTTTTGAGAGGATTATTTTAGTCCGCAATTTTAAGATTCAACTGATTCCCCGATCACCATATTTAGGGATATAGATAACGAAATATTTTTAAAAATTAAAAAAGATAATTAGATAAGTTTATAACAATTTTTGCCTTCTGGTGAATTAAATCAATCATAAAGCTGACACAACGCGGAATTTCATTTTTTTCTGAAATAAGGAGCACTTCAATAAATTTCATCCTTTTTCCAATGAATATTTAATAATTAAAATGAATTATTAATTAATTCTACTGGTTATTCCACATTACCCATAATAACTTACTTACTCTACTGAATGATGCTCAAGAATTGATGGTACGTGTACAACGAGATCAAACCGTTGTAATTCTCTTGAGGTACTTTTTGAAAATAGTACCTGGAGGTGATCAAAGCCGTTGAAGCATATTACACAATTAAATGAAATAAACGATCCAAACTCCACCGCAACACATCATTAAATCTCATCAATTCAGACATTAACTCGCTAAATTACACAGCATATGGCGCCTTGAGATATGAGAAGCTTTAATAGATTCTATTTTGTTTAATTAACATCACATTCGGAGAGCCCTCCTTTCCTTCTAGACATAAGCACTGGAAACACAAAAATGTGAGGGCTATAAAAAACAGAAAGAGATAGAAAAGACTCTTTGAAGGCAACTAAGGAGAACGCTAATTAGTTGAGGCGTGAAATTAGTTTTTGACTCCGAATAAATTTGTGGTTATTCAAGTTTTCTTTCCTTTATATTAACTCTACCGCTCGTTCTGGCACCGGAGTGAGGGAGTAAGAATTTTGCTATCAAAGAAACAATTTTATGTTAAGAAGTTTGACATTGTTTTTGTTGGGTTTTTTAAGGATTTTGTTATTGAATAGATAATCACGCCTTATGGTAATAATTATTACTTCCCTTTCTTTCACTTTCTGTGAAATGAAAATGTATGAAAATTAAAAATTCATTGTAAATTCATGAGATAATTTGTGCTTATCACAAAAAGATTTATTTACTGCCCATTGAGTGATCCAGAAAGATCCATCGTTATAATGGACTTTGTAATACTTTTTCTTTCTTTGTAATAGTTTTTAAATATATATGTGTATATTCTAAAAATAAAAAAAAATAAAAATAAAATTATTTTTATATATTATTTTATGGAAATAGCTATTATGGTTTCAATGTGGCTAGGAAAAATATCTTTAATCAAAATTTATTTAGTCAGATTTAATGAATACTGATGATAAATAGCATAAATGTAAAATATAAAATCAAATGATCAATATTTTTGAAATTATTTATTGTTCGTTATTAGTAATTTCAAAGAAAAATCTTTTATAGATTTGATTAGCTGTTTAACGGATTAGTTTTGTGGCTTTACATCAAAAAAAATAAGACTTAATTTCCTTTTTAATTTCATATTCCTCAATATTTTTTTATTTCATTATATTCTATCTACATTTCTTTTATATTTTTATTCATCTCTTTATTAAGTGCAGATCCTTTACTTCCTCTTGAATTTTGGTATTATATCAAGACTCATCAGATATCGTTACATAACAATTCAAAAATCATCTTAATGTCATTCCTAATTTCTTATCAACTTATTCCTTTAATATAAACTCAATATCAGAAGAATGAATTTTCTTCCCTGTTGCTTTTTTATTAAGAGAATCACAAAGGAGGTTTTCAGCAAATGGACTATATTTTTTACTATATATATTTAATTGTGAAATTTTTATATTTCTTGCACGATTATCTAATTCTCTATATTTCATAATCTGTATTTAAGAACATAAAAATAATATACATGTATATATTATAAATAATAGATAAAATCTTTTTTAAACCATATATAGAAATAGATAAACATACATATAAAATAAAAATTTCACAATTAAATATATA
>JAPMOR010062800.1:30973-72651 GCA_026543865.1 Argiope aurantia | reverse complement strand
GACAAACAATGCCAGATGACGATTAAAGATCTTTTAATCAATTTACCTGTATATACATAAATAATTTAGAATATGAAATACATGATCAGCATTCAAAAAATGCAAAAATGTCTTTTCTTCCTTTTATGATAAATGATCTCTTATGTATGGAGTATTTTTAAGGTTCTGCAGTAATATATTAGAAAACTCTTAAGAAATTCTTACTATCATTGCTTTTAAATGAATTCCAATCAGTAATATTAAATTTAGAGATGTTTATAAAATTTGTTATAAATTTTTTCGTTAACACGTCATTTAGCTTCAATTGCTTGAAAGACATATGAAACCTGCATTTACTGAATTTTCATGCATATACTGAATTTAATAAATGTATTAAGTTGCAATTACTATAATTTAATAATATATATTAGATCAGAAATAAAGTATATAAAATGAATTTTTCTTGAAGCATATGCCTATCCAAAAAGTACAGACCTGTCCAAGAGATTAACTTTGTAGCTGAAGTTATTGGCCGTTACCCATGAGTAAATGCTCGTAAAGCAAATGAATGCAATAACAGTCCGTCATAAAATAATGGCACGAATGCAACACTCCGATAAGCGTTATTAGTAATTCTTCTTGAATGATAAAGGTAGAATAAAGCCATTATTTATTGCATTCAATCATTAAAATTGTGACATGTCTGAAATAGCCCAAATAGAATAATAAGTTAATTCATAAGAATTGCATCACATTTTCAAAACAGTGTTGTAAATGTTGATACGGAAATATAATAGTTGATGTATGACCCAGCAATATTAGATAAATTCTTTTTCGAATGGAAATAATTTTTTTTTATATTTATGATAACAGTCTGCAATTTCTCTATTTTCGAATAAATATTTTATAAAAGATTTCCTATGACTGTAAAATTATTAAGCATCGGAAACAAAGAAGAAAAAATTAAAATGGAACAAAGAAAATGGTGAATTCCGACTTCTTATCGTTTCTCGCTATAAGCATATTTAAGAAGATTAAAAAAAAAAAGAATGGTTAACAATGAAGAACACATATTGGGTTGATCTATTTTCTATAAAGACATGATAACTTTTATATTCGAGCAGTAGATAGCTTTAATGTGGAATAAAAAACTTGAAAATTTATGATTTCTTTAAATAAATTATTTTTCTGAAATTAATAGTGATAAAATAAAAATTAAAAGAAATGCTTGTTCATCTCTGAAAGTGTATTTGCCCCTTCTCAAATACCTGTAAAATATTTACGTGACACGTGTAGTAAATTAAAATTCTTAGAGAAATATTATATCATTGATAAAGGAAAAAAATACATACGTATATTTGCAAAATTTATTGAATAATAAATAAATAAGGTTCGGAACATATAGTGGTTTGGTTTGGTTATATTAACGTCCCGTTTGAAGCAACACTAGGGCTATTTTGGGACGGACCTCGTAATTTTGAACCACGGTCAGATGACGAGGACGACACCTGAGCTGGCACCCCCCTCTCCACACCACACCACACCAGCGGGAGGACGTTTGGTCATGACGGATTTAACGTGCAACTGACCCCCTTACACGACGGTTCTTCGGTGGAATCGGGCCTCGAACCTGAAACCCTCCGGTTCCGAAGCCGAGACCTTACCACCAGGCCACCGCGGCCGAACATATAGTGATATATATGGTTTGTATTTACTAAAATGCATGGTTGCAGTTATAATATGTCTCACGAGAACATTACTCTACAGCAATCTGATTTGAAAACTTCCGAGTGGCACTCAAATATTTCACAAAATTCTAAATAATTCTCTTGGTATCAAATATTTAGTTGGAAAAATCTCTAAGCAAGTAAGTTAGCTAAGCATGAAAATGTCTTAACATTAGAACTATGTCATAAACTTCTTATTATTTTCAATTCAGAGAGAAAGCAGTTTATGATATAATTGTAACACTCTCTGAATCATTTTCCCACAGTTGTTTTGGAACGCGATTATGATTTCAAATACAGATTTGTAAGACTAATTGATTTATGAGGTAAATTTTTGGATTAATTTAACAATAATTATAACTAGTTTATTAATTTAATAAAAATTATAATTTATTAATTTAAAATATATTGAATATCAAATTTTAAGTATTATTGCAATTATTAAAAATATTGTCTATTCTTATCTAATTAAAACCGTATCGCTTTTGAAATACGAACTACATCTATTGATCAGATATAATTTATTTAGCCTATAAATTTTCAGCATTAGATCATATAAAAGATAAATAAAACAATTTTATAAAGCAATTTCTTTACTGCTAATTCAGCAGTTTTACAGAATTTCCCAATATGAAAATTACTTTTCTAATGAATCAGTTCCTTGGTAAGAAAATGTCGATAAATGCACACATAAAACAACAAGGAATGGATCACCGTCCATAACCGTTACGTGATTGTGAGAATGCATTTATTAATGCATCACAGTTTATTGAATTTAGAAATTTAATGGTCTCTCGGGAACCACTAACAGTATCGAGTTTGTGTTGAGATATGAACTAGAGTTCTCATTCTCTATCGAGAGCGAATTTATGTACTTAGTAATACTTCTTTGATCGATAAAAAGATGAAATGTGTGGAATGCTTCAATATTTTTCACAATAGTGCAAGCGAAAATAAATTTCACGAGATCGATAAAATCGTTTCCATCGATTTTGTAAACTATTAGTTCTAAATGAAATGTCAAGCTTGAGCAAGGAATTTCATGGATTAAAGTTTCTGACAAGAAATTTAAAATTATACAAGAGAAGAGAAAAACAGAGCATAAAACGTTGGCATATTTCATACTAAAAACTTATTCCATTTGACTTTTTTTAAGAATATAGTTTCCGATTCCTATTTTAATTAGGCCTTTTAAATTTTTGATTATCTAAAAATTTCAAATATAATTCCAATCTTGTAATTGTAGATTAATATCTCAATTTACGTTTAGATTGGAAATAGTTACAGTTAGCTTAATATAGACAATTTATAATCCTTCTTCTGACACAGAAACTGTATGTTCTAGCAGTTGAAATAGCACCCTCTGGAGTAGCGAAAATTCAGTAAGGTTCGATTTAGCCTCCACTACAATGCTACGTGTAATTCCTCTCTTCCATGTTTCCTTTTATTTAACCCCTTAATGGGTAATTTTTGTCTAGTCATATTATGTTAAAATACTTTTAGACTTGAAATTGGAATAAGAAAAGGGATTCATTTAGTTCATTAGATAAATTTAGTTTTATTAATTAATTAATTTGGTTAATTAATAATTAAGTAACAAATCACGACTCATCATTTTGTCTGAGATAAAGAACTGAAGCATCTAATTTTCTGACTTACTAAAAAAATTTCTCAGAACTTATGCCAACCTACATAATTTCATGCAAATATTGAAAAATTTGGTGGGAAGCATACTTCCCACGGCCCTAGAAAGGGTTAAAGATAATAATTAAAATTAAAAATAAGTATTCTGATGATACTTTTAATAGAAATGAAAAATGATCTAAAATAAGAGAGGCACAAATATCGTAATGGAAAGTCCAACAGTTTTAACTTCAATGAAAATTTTATCTCATTTGCTCTGTGTTTGTTTAAAGAGAGTTAATAATCAATAAATTGTTTGTGTAATTATTCTCTGTGTAATGTTTAGAAGTTTTATACACGTTAATAACATTTTATGGCTTCTGCTGTTTGTAGCCTCTGCCCTAACTAAAAAAGTTTTAAAAATATTTTATATTCTTTTGAGATAAGAACACACTCAAACAATTAAGACATTACTTTACAACACCAGAAATAAAAGAGGCAGCATTTCATTTTTAAAAACAACTTCTAGTCTGAAAACTGTTTCAGTATCTAGATCCATACAATTCAAAACTTTATTATTCCTATTCCATTTAGATTCATTTCGTAGAAGTAATGCTTCTCCAAAAGTGTGAAACAAATGAGTTAGTCATTAGTAGCTTAGTAAAGTCACCTCATATTAAAATCATGATATTCATCTAACATTCTGCAAACTAAGCTCTGGCATCTAATTAGAAGTCATAGTGATTTGTACGTATTAGTCTAGGAAACTAAGTGCTTATCATATACCCCATCCAACTTCATAGCCATCTTTTGTAAGGGGAATCATTGGGAAATGTTCTGAGCTTTATGAAGAACTTGAACATTCATTATAATGAGTTTAGATGAAAATGTCTATCGTTGAGTGGATATAGGATAAGATACATTAGATGGAGACATCGCGCATTAGTCTCTTAATAATGATATATTTTAATATTTTATGTATATATAGTTTCATTAATGCCTATTGAATTTCTGGTGCAGGAATAGGAGATATATATTCATAAAAACAATCACTATTTGTTTTATAATCTTATAGTTATTATAAAATCTGTATAGTATTATCTGTGTATATATATCATAAGTTTCCTATATTCAAAATTTGTTATTTTCCTTAGCTTATTCACAAAAATATCCATCAATATTGTTACAGAATCTTCACGATATTGTACAGCATTAAGAACATTGAACAAATTTGTTGAAATATCGTTCAATATGTCTTGCTAATAGGGAATACATATTAAGCTCTGAATATAATTATTTAGACCATTTCAATAGTTTTGCAAAGAAGATCCACTTACAAATTCATGGTATTTCATCTCAAAGGCCGCTGATTGATTGAAAATGATGAAATGGAAAATCCTTGTAACTCGGCCTGTTTAAATCATGAATTAATGAAACTGCGTATGGATAAGATATTAATGTATGTATATGTATTAAGAATATTTTACTAAAAATATATGTATTAGGAATATTTTACTAAAAAATTATTAAGTAAAACATTTTTACTTATATTTACTGCATGATAGTAGAACTGATGGGCAGGCGTATTATATAAAAACTTACATTTCATGAATTTTTCAGCATTATATAATTATTGCGATTATGTATTGCTGAAAAAAATGCAATTTTTTGCCATTTAAAAATTCAAAATATATATATATATATATAATAATTTTTTTGTCATTTAAAAATTTTACGATTGAAAATATATGTCGATCTGTAACGACTTAAATTATGTACTGGAGTTCCACTGGAGCTGACACTCTGTGCAATAATTCGGCTAAAAAATAATTTAACAAAAATATCTCTTTCTACTTTTTTTTGAATTATTGAATTTATATGGTTTGTAAACTCTTTCCACTTATATATTGATGGATAGATACGTGGCACGTAGAATACCTTTGAAACTATTTCAAATTCTAACAAATTATATATAATATCAATAATTTCTCAAAATTTATGAAAAATTATTTTAAAACTAAAGATTTTTCAAACAAATTATTTCAAATTCACTAAGCATTGCCGGAATATATTGTAACATTCCCAGTTGGAAATGGAAAATCCATCATGCATTCAAGAATGTTAATAATTATAACTTATCAAATGCTCGTTTATTCACTTGAGCTAGTCCTTTCCTAAATTTAAGATAAAATAGAGTATTAATCAGTTTCCATTTCCATACAGACAATAACATGGATGAATAACAGCGCCATGGGAAAATTATCATTCATTTGCAGAAATTGATATCGGGCGTTAAATGAAAATTTGAAAAAATGTTTCGATTAAATATTTTTAAGACAATACTAAGTGAGACAGAATTATTCCAAGATAAAGATTTAATGTCTTTAAATTATGTAGACTTGGAAACTTAACGCATTATCTTGCATGAGTTATTTAATACAACAGTTTTCGAAGTCAAGTTAATAAAATATGCAATCCTAGAAATTTAAATAATAATTATAATTTTAGATTTCAATATCAAGTAACGAATTGACAATACTAAGTGCAATATTTAACAAAGTTATAAGAATTTAGTTAAAATATTGCAAATTATAAGTTTGATTAAATATTCTCTTCTAGTTTAAACAAATTCGAACGTATAAGATATATTATGATGCATACATTTACAAATTCTAATTAATCCTTCTAAGGAACTTTAGAATGAGAATTTTGGAGTCTCCTTTTCACTTCCAAAACTTTCTAAGCCAATTTTTTTTTTATAATTTTAATTTTATATTTATAGAAATTTTATGTAATACGTTTTGGCAAACTGAAATAACAAAATGCTTAATTGCGGATTACTTAAAAAAAATTGGCTTCAGTATATCGCTTATCAAAAGATAAAGAATAGAAATTAAAAAAAAATAGTAAAAAAAATGACAAAGCATTTTTTCCACGATCTAAATTATATTCATTAGATATGAATATTTTTTTAAATTATAAAAAAAAATATTATTTTAAAAAATTATAAAATAACATTGGACTGGCAAATAGTAAATAATTGGGGATATTACTGGAATAATGTTCCAAAATTAAGTTAAATAACACTTGATATTAATTCTATATTGGATGCATGCATTTTATGATTAAATGAAAGCACGATTTAACAATACAAATTTAAACAGTTTTCAAAATGACGAAATATTTCTCATTGGGTCGAAAATTTCTTTCTTCAATGTCTAAAAGATGGATCAACTAATATATTTACTTTGGCCATTAATTAATTGTATGTACTATGTAATCATTGTATTTAATAATTGTATGTAATAATATTTTTAAAGAAAGGCTTGATGTGAATGCATATATTTAAATTTGATTCGTTATATGGACGAGCGATATAATATTGAAAAATTTCTTTTACATGAAACTTGAAAGTTATATCTGATACATTCCATCAGGGATGTAATGACAAGGAGTCAAGTTGATATAAATATCCGTAGTATCAGTTTTAAGGGACGCCATATTAACCAAATGTTAATCCATTTGTACCTTTTTGTAAAATCATATAAGACGGAAGGCTAAAACATAATATTTTCTCTCTAATAGCTTTTGATGGAGAGCGTGGTGGCGTTCGAAGCCACTTATTCTCACTACATCATTGCATTTTAGAAATTAATTAATTGTATGTAAAATTATTACATTAAAAAAGCAACTTTTTTAAACATTATTTTTACATTTATATATTATTATTCATTAGATTTTCAAAAGATTAGCAGCATAATTTTCTATCATATTTAACAAAGATAAATGACTAGTTGTAATTTGAATATTATAAGATTTTTAGGAATCGACATTTCTGAGTTACTAACTACCATTTTTTATTTCATCTAAAAGAAAAAAAGAAAGTGACATTGCTGACTGTTGCAATAACGTTCTCAGATTCAAAAACCAATTCAGAGGAAGATAAATTTGCGAATAACAGTCTAAACAAATAAATTAATTAATTTTAAGGATAATTAATAGAGTTTTTTTTTAAAATTTCCTTTTGAAATGCATTTATAAAGGTTTATATTTCTCAACGTTTTCAAACATTTAGGTACTCACTATTTTTAAACAATTTAAGCATTCATTATGACGACACATTCAAATATTAAACTTTTCAGACATTTTCCAGGTTTTTATTAAACTCTTTAGGTTATTTTATGCATTCTTTATTAATTTTTTTTATATGTTCAGAAAATGTTCGGAATTTATAAATAAAATACTAAAACCTCAACAAAGGCATAAAGAAATTTATATTCACCAAAACCTACGATGCAAATGTAATGAAATTCAATATTTCACTTCTTAACAAACAAGTTATTGCAGAATTTTATGTAAAACTAGGCTATTTCAGCCATTCTTTAGCTTAAATCAATAACCATACAACAAAACTTCCATCATTCTCAGGACGAAACGCATGCAACGTTTTCCGATAAAAATAATTGAACTCTGGTGAGCACTCAAACAACTATCCAAATTACATTTATGTGTAGCATATATTAAAGAATAATCTAAATTTTATTCAGAAAATCCAAGCCCCTTTTACCCCCCTAAAGCTATCTAAAAAGGTTCTAGTACAACTAGAACCATTCCCCTCACGTACACAGTTGTCTGGGTCCGCCATTCTCAGATGAGTCTAATTAATAGCACATTATGTTTAGAGCCCATTTCCATTCTTCTCTCTTCATTAGAGATATTGAGAAACGACTACGCGTCCATTTTCCGCTGCCAGTATCAGAATTCACTCAGTCATTCCGCTCTACCCCCCACCCCGTTAGCATCAAGTGCTATTGTGTCCCTCTACCCCTACAAATGCCACGTCATCAAAGAGTGGAAGGCTGACTCTGTTGTGTTATCAGAGTCGCGCATTTGTTTATAAACTAATGTGTATATATAGGTAGGAGCAACTGGGTTCGTGTTTAACTGGAGATCGGATATATGGGGTGGGGGGGGGCGAAGCTTCCAAATTGACCATCAAGTACTTCCGTTTGATTTTCCGCCGGGGCACCTGCTCAACATTGGACTGTTCCGTTGACCGCCTGGGGTGAGGCCAGGGAAGCAGGCTTTAATATATTTCGCCTATGTCGCTCCAGTTAGTAAAGGGGAAGTACGATAATTTAATGATGTTTTCCTGCAATTCATTATGACTTAGAATAATTTCTGTGCGAAAATTCTTTTGAAAACGTTGGTTGGATAACTTGTGTGAAAATAGCAGAATTCCATAAAGCACAGAATTTTAATAGCAAAAGTGCGGGCATTTGAAAAGTAATAATTTTGACTCTATAATGAAATGCAAAACATTATCATTACTTTACGATATTTTCCTGATGAGTAGAGGGAAAATATGAAAACATAATGATAAATTTCTGAATTTTATAATAGTGTGAAAATAGTTTTCATAATAAAATTCTTTTGCAAATGATAGTTGAATAACTCTTGTGAAAATATACAGATTCCATGGCATACAGAATGTGAAGAACTAAAGTATAAAATTAAAAGAACAAAGATAATTTTTACTCTATAAATTTGCAAAAAGTTAGATTTACTTTACTACATTTCCTTACTGAGTAGAAGAGAATTGTGAAAACGTAATGTTTATTTTATGAGTTTTGTAAAGTGACGAAAGTCGCTTTCTTGCGAAAAATCGTTTGCAAGTGATATATTAACAAACTGTGTGAAAATACCTTGTTTTATTGCAATTGTATTTGAAAATTAAGTAAAAAAAATTTTATCTTAGTAGACTTATAGATAAACAGAAATTCCCCTCTTTTTTCCCTTTATTATTTTTAGTTTCTATAAAAGAATAGAAAAGGAATAAAATTTGAAAGAGTGCTCTGTTGTTTTGAAATTCTCAGGCGTATAGCACTGAAAAATAAAAAGAGTCTAATTTTAGATGAAATTTAAATTTTGTGGATTCATTTAAGAGTATTGATGTATGACATGATTGTATGACAGTATGCTGATTATTTATTTAAATAGCGTTCACAGTGGAATTCTTTTTACATTCAAATAAAGTACGACAATGTTTGGTTTTTATATTAAAAAAATTCAGTGGGGTAAAACAAAAATGTAAAAGCCATCGTTTAGATAAATTTATATAATATAGGTAAGAGACAAAGTCTTGATCCTCTCTAGGGCCTACTTCCAATTCATTTTTATACCATAGTGCACTTCTTCCTTGTTATCAATTTCTTACGAGTTTACAATAAAATGCAGAAATAAATGTTATAATCTTTAAATTAAGCAAGATGATATTTTAAAATGCGAAGCTTTCTACATTTTTGTATAGATTATTAAATAATTTTCTTTTATAGTATGAATGAATTTAATTTTTTCAAACCTGGTCTAGATTTAAAGCAATACAAGATTTTGTAGTTCTTATCTTAGTAGTTCCATATGCCCTTTTTATTTTTTGAGTGTACGATACGACTTTCATTATCTGAGCTGACTAGGATTGTAATCATTTCGATTAATCGGAAACTTGATTAACATATTAAAATTTGAATCAATTATTCATTCTTTATTTTCTATTAGATTTTTCAGAATTGTTTATTTGAAATTATAGAAGTAAAGGTGCACATACTATCATCGATTAACATTTTAACAGACTCTTTCTTTAGCTATCAAACATATATTTTTAAAATATTTAATTTTGATATAAAAAACGGGATTGATTTTTCCCTTTTATTTATTTTTGCATTTTTTCCAATAATTATATAAAAGTATTCTTAATGGAATATTTGTCTACTTAAATAACGCGAAAATTTCCAGCGCATTTACAATGACCTTCTTTTTTCACGAAAATGCATGAAATTTTCTTACATGACAATTGAAGTGTTTGAAAATGCAATCGGAGAAATTTCGATTTATTTCCTTCAATTACTTGATTTATAAAGGATTGCTCCCCAATCGTGATTTTTATAAGAATTTCTTAATGATACAAAATGATTCCAGTGTCAATATTGACACCTTTTTTGATATCATTAAAATGTGATAAGTATGGTTCATTTTTTGGAGCGAGACCTTTGTTAATGAATGCTTGTGTTATCAAGTTTTTCTGTATTTTGAATTAGATATTAAACGTAATCAGTAAGAAGGCATATTAGTACAGAATAGCATGCCTTTCCCAACGATTTGATATACGAGTACTCAGCATAATTTTCAAAATTAAGCTAGCATTTATCAGAAAAATGAAATTAATATTTTTTTAATAGACAATAAAATTGATTCAAAATATTTGAGAAGTTTCCAAAACTGTATTTACTCCTTAGATTTTCAGACAGAGCAAAATTTGTCAATTTAATCTCTCTCACACTTTAGAAAAAGCTATGCTATTCATTAAATGCATGCACAATTTTCAGACTTAACGTATAAACTTTAGCAAAAATAGATATTAACGGAAAAAACAGCCGGTGTCTAGACAAAATAATGACCAATGATCACGTCTAGACATTAATGTTTCGTCTGTGATAAAGGAATAAATTGATCAAATCTGTTTACTTAAACTCAACATTTATAAAAGAAATATATTTTAATTTTATAATGCAGGAAGACATTTATTCTGTCAATTCTTTAAGAATACATTAATCAATATTTACAATGTTTAAATGTTCATTTTGAACGGAAAACATTCTTTATTCGTTTATAGAGATATTTGATACCACATTAAAATATATTTTTCATTGTATGAAAAGATTGTTAATAGGGAGCATAAATGTTCTCTCTTATTCCGCTTATGTCTGCTGTATTTATTTTGTACTCAAATGAATTTATTAATGAAATTATTTGTTAAGTTTTTAAAAAATGAAGTTTTGGAATAAAACCCTTTTCTCCTGAAAATATGGGAAATGGAACACTTTACATTTAATAATTTACATCAAAAGAAATAGAAAATTTTTTAATTGTGAAAGCTAATATATATTTCACTTCAAGGGTTATTTAAACTAAATAATTACATATTTTTCTTGCTAAATCATTTATTCATATGGCATTTTACACAATAATTAACAAAATATATTTAGAAATTTGCTATCATAAATTAATAAATAAGCTTGGATAACTATTTAATCCACGGATTTTTGAAAAAAAGAATTATTGTTTAATAATTTAGTTTATGTAATTTTTTCATTTATAAAAATATAGAACAAATCGACATTTACCCCTAGATGAATAGTCATAAAATGAAATCTAAATTTAAACATATTTATATGATATTTTAGATTTTGAAAGATTTAAAAGCAGTAATTGTGATTTGTATATAGTTAACCAAAAAAAAAAGATTTAAAAACTATTTTCTATTTATGATATGCATCCGAAGTGCATTTTACACTTTTATTAACATATATTCTTATTATTATTATTATTATAAGGGACAGAAACTTTGCAATATTAATGCCTTTATATTAAAAAAAAAGTAATATTAGTAGTCTGGTATTATCAAATGCATATGTCTGACTTAATTGGTCGATTTTAAATATTATCGTAAAAGTTTGCTATTAAAGACTATCATTGCCCCTTGCATGATTACTTTGAAGATCTGATAAATTTATTCGATTTATTGGCATATATTAAAAATGCATGAATAACATTATTTGGATAGTTTAAAGAAAATTATATCCTTCCAAAAAATCAAAGAAACAATTTCGAAAAACATTTTTCTTAAAGAATAAATAAACTTGATTTTTTACTGTATTTATATTTTCTTAATAGAAATACAGCAAAAAATCAATTTTAATGTATTCATTTAAGAAAATTCTTTCATCCTTTTAGATATCAGTGACAATAATTGAGCCAATATATTCTGCAAGACAAAAATGGATGTTTCACGAGTTAACAAAGACATCCACAGAAACAATAACACATCCTGAGATATATCTAAGCAGGAGATGAAAAGAGATAGCCTGGGATAGTAAATGCGTCTCGTTCCCTGACTGACAAAGACCTTCTGTCTCAGGCAGGAGCAGCAAGTTGATGGAAGATGTCGGTGACGAATGGTATGCCCGTAATGCGTTATGCCACCGAGACACTTCCTAGTGGCATCTTAGCAATTCCCACAAATCGTTATCATTGCCACAGCTGCCACTAGCGAGGGTCAGGGTGGCGCGGGCTCAACCAATATCGCACTGGCATGTCTTTCTTTGATAGGAAGAGCCACCGCCGACATCAGGTTTCGAGACACAGACTCAAGATTTTCTGAAGAAGTAGGGACGACTGCAATTGGTCTTTATGTGTTGAAAACACTTGAAGAAAGTGGTTGAGGGAAATACAATAGAAAAATACATTCTGGTTTTCGATTGTTACGTACATTGTTGTTTTAGGACTTAATCATAATATTTACTAATAAACTGAGCAATATAAAGAACAAAATAAAGTATATTTCTCTATTTATAGAATTTTGGATAAGTACTTATTAATTACTAAGATGGAAATATTTTGAAATGTAGAAATAATTTCTAATTTACAGTATGTATATTTTAAACATAGAATTTAATTTACATGACCTTTATAAATATCAAATAATTGTATTTATTTCCTTTAAATTGAATTTAAAATGTTGCATTTACAACAGAATTAACTTTTCCTACACTTATTTTAATATTTGGAAATTGTACTGTTATAGGAATACTTGAAAATAACTAGCCTTATAAAATCTAAATCGAAGCTACCCATTAGAAGACTAAACCAAATGGTAACATTCTTATTGAAACTGGTTAGAAAATTCCATCTTTTATATAAATTTATTTAATTTGAGTTATAAAAAATTAAAATAGTAGAAAACTTATTTATTTTACAAATTATATTTTAAAATGAACCACTTTCTAATGCAATTTTATTTTTTAAGAATTTGTTATTTATATTTATGTAGATATTTTGTAAAGGCTCATGAAAAAAAAACAAAAAAACTCACTCATTTTTTAAATAAATAAGCTATTTATTTTAGATTTATATTATTTGAGCATTAAACAAAATTTAAAACAGTAGATAACTGATTTATTTTACAAATTATATTTTAAAATGAGCCAATTTCTGATGTAACTCTTTTTTATAAAAAATCCAAAGCTATATTTCAAACTTTACAAGTGAAATCTCATATAAAATCCTTTTCTTTCTTTGCTGAATGTATTTACAGTTTTTCAAATCAAAAGACTCACATTTTTCAAAAACAAATATTAAAAATGTCCGAAATTTAGAGTTTATAATATTTACTCATAAGATTTATCTATATTTGTAAAAAAAAGATAAAAACTATAGGAAAATAAGATTACTTCCCAAAACACCTCCTACTGATTTACATGTTCATTTCTAACCGTAAAATGGGTACTATCAATGAATATTACAATACAAAATGTAAATTTATATAAATGGTTATTACAGAGGCATAAATATACAATACCACACATTTGAAATGTTTTAAGAGAACTTATACAATCAAGATAATAAATTGTACGCAAGTGCAACATAAAACAAAAACTACACAAATTTTCTAAAATTCATGATGATTGTGCTTCAGTAAACATTTTAAGCTACGATTATAAGCTAAGGCATAAAACTGAGAAAATGAAATTTAAGTAAATCAAAAATATTACGAGGGAAAATATTTGTTTTTAACTTTTTATTCTTTGTTATTTTTCAAAGTTTAGATATTATAAAACTGAATAGCATTATTGTACCAGATAAAAATACTACATAATAAAATCCATATACATATGAAAACTTAAACACATTTTTCAATATGTAACTGATAAAATAACTTTTTATAATTATTAAAAACAACACCATTTTTTGATGTTTATTATTATTTTTTTACTAATTTTCTGACAAAATTTAAAGAAGACTGTTAATAAGCACTTAACTATTATTAATTATTGCAGTTAGTTATCGAATGGACTTTTTTAAAAAGTTTTTCTGAAATCAGCAAAATAATCATTACCACATAGTCTAATTCCTGCTCACAAGAAGTTCTTTGAAGTTATTCTCAGAACTAAAAAAAAGTCAAAAGCAATTTTCGCCAAGAAAACTGATTTTTTAATTTCAATGAAAAAAAAAAGTTAAAAACTGGGAAAAAATCGCCAAATATATTTCCAAGTTTTTAGTTTATCTATCATTCATCTGCAAATGCTTAGAGATAAAAACATCTTTAATAAAAATAATAACCTACTTTGCGATGCAAATGATAATTTTTTACCAAAAGGCACTAAAACCAAAATTTGCTTATGCAGCAGGGTTCATTAATGTGGTAATCTTAGACCGAGATCTTTATGGTTAAGGAAAAAATAAGATTTTAGAACTTAAGAAAATATTTTCGAAATATGGAACAATCTTCATAAATTTTACATTCCTTGTTTTTAACTTTTTTTCATAAGTGAACTGCTTTCTAAATTTTTTTGAAAATTTGTTATTTATATGACATTTTAAAAATTTATATTTATATTGATATTTTGTAAAACTCATGAAAAACTACCACACAATTTTTTTTAGAAATGTTATAATTTATTTTAATTTTCAAAAAAAATATTTAAAAAGAAAGGAATTTTATTCTATTTTTGCCAGAAGGATGGTATTGTCCTTATTTTAGCTACTTCGGCATCTTTTAAGTGATTGCACCAACGTTGTATGATGTCAAGTATGTCAAAATCTATGTGGTAGATTTTCATTGTCCCCTTCTGAAGGACATTTAGCTATATTTTATTTGGCCATAAGTGCAAGTAATAAAAAAATATATGAGCATGTATAAAGGTGTACTGGGTAACTTACCACGTCTATGATTTGTTGAAGGGTGAGGCCGAAGCTGAGCAGGAGGGGTTCTGATTCGTTGGCGACGGGTCTTTCAAGGACGTTGTAATCATTGAGAAGTTTGTTAAGGAGTCTTTTCTCATGTGGACCCTGCTCCGATTCTGTAAAGAAAGAAAACAGAATTTTAGAAAAAGGAAAGCTAATTTATGAATTAAATCATTTAAAACAGTTTTTAAAACATGAACTCCATTAATACTGAAAGGTCCTAAATACACATTGTACCAAACTACAGCGGGCTTTTGAGACGCCTGTATATAACTAAGAAATTTCTTCCCTACTTTTTTAATGGGATTGGCTGAATACTCATGGTGTATGCTTTGTTCGTTACTGACGCTCGTCCATATCAATTTGGACTTCAGGGAGATTTGCTGAAAAATCTCAAAAGATGCGTGAGCATACATTTACTTACTATTCATGAATTAAGAGGGGTGATCATTTTTTTTTTTTGCCATTTCTTTAAACCCGAAAAGAAAATGGGCTATTATGTCGTTTTTGGTGTGTGTAGGAATTTTTCTTATGTTTCAAGAAGAAACTGGACATTCAATATTGCAAGGTACATAAGCTCGAAGGATCTTCGTAATGAGAGTCACTTACATAAAAATTCATATTTATATTCGTTATGAATTAGATTCTAAATAAAATAAGCCACATGATATTTATATTTAAGAGAGTTAATTTATTCACTTTATAATATAAAGACACGTATTATTTCAATGAACTGTCAAATTATCAAGAGAATAATTACGAAATGTCTCTATTAGTTATTATTTGGTGTAAGTATAAATCTAAATTTTCACTTTCCATTTACATTTATTCAAATAATGCAAAGAAGTTCTTAAAAAATTATATATAATTGAATGAACGTAACATTGTTTATAAGTTTCTTTATAAAAGCTTTTGTTATGTTAAGATTAGCATAATATTCTATGGATCTTGCAATTTATTAAATTTATTTATGCAGTTATAATATTAATACATATAATATTTATCATCATAAAAGCATATTGTAAAATTTTTAAGAATATTTATTTTATTTTCTTTATTAGATATTCACATTGCATATGTTTTTTTTTGAAACAATCTTTATTAGATTTAATTTATTCGCTTCAACATAGGAAAATAAAGTTTTATTTTAAAAACGACTATTTTTATTAGCGTGCCTTGTAGTATATTCTACATGAAAAAAATGTAGTACTCTTCTCTTTGCTAGACACATTTATTCATATGTAAATAGTGTTAAATAATAAAATTGTTGAATACCAGAATAAAATAGAAAATTATTAATTTAAAACTTTACTGAAAAAATTTGCATGCCATAAAACAGAAAGTTGAAGCTTCGCTTTGTCCATTAAAAGATTATAATTTCTTTGGGTTTTGTATGATTTGGAAAATTTTAAGTCGGAGGCAGGTAGGATGTAAGCAAAATACTAAAAGTTAATGATTGTCTTCTCCTAGACCATAAATTTTTAAGAATAGAAATAAAGTTGTTTGTTTAAAGTTATGCATATAGAATAACATTAAAGAAAAATTAATATAGGCAATGGAATATCAAAAAAAATTATTTTGTTTAAGCATTTTATTTGTGAGTACAAAATTATGAAATAGAAATATTTTCAGTTTAAAAAAAGTTTTTTTGTATATAATCTCCCTTCCTTCCTTTTTTTCTGTTATAGCAGTAGATTGCATAAAATCAGTTTATTTTATTAAAATTGTATACCATTTGTTTTTATTCTGTATTTTCTTTACTATTAAAAGAAGCTAATATACAGTAAATTTTCGTTGACAGCATAAAATATAGATTTGGCCATACTGCGCCATGATGTAAAGACACAGTACTAAATTCAAGTAATGACTGTAAAAATCTCAATAAAATATTTTAATTTTACTTTCATTTTCATGCTTTTTGAAGTTAGAATAGTATATAATTTTCTCTTTACTATATATATATAATTTTCCCAAATATTGTTTTTTTAAACAAATGATTCCTGCTTTCAAATTTCGTTTCATGATTTCGTACATCTCACCGTTCAAAGATTGAACTAAATAATAAAATAATTTCAAATGTAGAAACAATGTGTTAAGAACCATTTCGCTAACATCATATTGTATATTTCACTGATTACGTAATATTTTGTATCAAAGTTATAAAAAACATCGAACTTTTTTTCAGTTACTTTGAATTGGTATCATTTGTTGTGGTAAGCACATCCATTGCAAGTAAATTAAAAAAAAAATTATGACTTGTCTGCTTTACAATTAGGAATCTTCTAAATGTAAAACAGCCCTTTCAAATCAGTCTCTGTTGGATTTGTTAAAAAAATGTAACACATTCAACTTTCTCTCCTTCTCTATATGAACAGACAAGGTTGCAGAATTCCACTTGTTTTCTCTAGATTATTTTATCTGAAAAATGTACGATATGTACGTATTGGATAGATGACGCTGTCAGGGGCAAACCAAAAATGGATTCGTTAAATGCAGAAATATTGTTAGTCAAGACGAAACAATAGAGTTCAGGGGTTTACTAAAAATTTATTTATTTAATTTAACAAATTTGCAACTGTATTTAACGAACTTTTTTTTTTTTTTGTAACGAACCTTTTACCAGACAGCGTCATCTATTAGTACATTTTGGAACTACTTTTTTCTCTTCGCCAAACAAAATTCCATTGATTCAGGATTATTGTTGTAAAATATCAAGTCATTCTGACCAGTAGTTTTAAAATTTTCCAGTTTTTTTAAATCATAACTTTAATTTTAATCACTCTGTACATATATGCATGTGTCTGTGTGTTTCTTTATTAATGTGACGAATCGATTAATCAATTTAAACAGTTATTTTCAATAATTGCCGATTATTCATAACATAAATACTCTGATCTATTATAAAAATTAATTGAAGCAATTTCTGATAAAAAATTTGCTTTAAAATTTTAAATTTCATTTTACAATGCTACGCATAGTTCTTTTTAAGCTCTTAGCAACTTTTCTAAGAGTTTAAAAAGAACTTCAACTTTCTTTTTCTACTGTAATATATAACATATGGACTACACTCTTTTGGGACCTGTCTTTTTCATGATTCTTTTGGAAAGTACATAGGTATTACGGAAAGGATGCTAAGAAATACTTTCACCTAGGTGTACGATGACGTTTTCTTCCGATAACCCAAACATTAAATGGCTCCACTGCGATCTAAAAAAAATCGATTCAGCGCACATAAAAAGGCTATCGAAATCGATAGGAAAACCCTAATAAGGCAGGGACCACAGGTGCAGAAGTGCAGAAATCGGAATAAAGAAAGCTCTAGAATGAAACTGATAAGATCTAGATGCTATCAGTCTTCTTTAATAGTTTTTTTCTTCGCTGAATGTTAAATATTAGCGAATAAATAGAGTTTAGAGTGTGCTCAGCGACTGAATTTTTTTCACACATTTTTCGCTGTTTCATTTATTTAACCAGAATAAACATATATGATTCCAATCTTTTTAATATTTTCCTGCCATATTCACTGATACAGCAAAAACATTTAATAGAAACCAGATTGTTAGGGGCCACTTTTATTTGAATGCTAATAAGCATGCCTATTTTTAATTGTGTTTAATTTTTCAGTCTTCAATTTACAATTCATTATGTCTTTATGAAATCTTGATATCCCTCCTCCTCAAAATCCCCTTCTCGGTGGTCAGACTCGTAAATTCAAGTACAAATTCGATTCGTAAATTTAGGTATAAATTTACTGCTTAACTGACAGTTAAATTTTGGAATTATCAAAGTAATGTATTGTTTTTTAAAACACACTGATATATTAGTTTACAAATTTCTAGAAAATGAAGAAAGGTGAGAAAGACTTGCTTCATGTTTTTTCTTTCTTTCTTATATGCTAGATTTTTGAAATTCAACCCTAGTATGCATTTGCGATAACGCTACATTTATTTTAAAGAATTTCAGAATTTAATTGCTCGACTAATTATGTAATTAAATTTTAATTCTATTTGTATGGTATTAATTAGTGGTAAGTTTAAGAAAATCATGTCCAAAAATCTTTAATATTTTTATAATAAATTATGAATAACTGCTGAATTGTAAATAATAATTGTTATAAGAGATTCCACTTTTTGTTTCATTAATAAAAGTTGTTTTATTTTTAAATTCTGGGTTCATTTATATTATTAAGTTCTATTGGTGAATGTATGACTTCTTATATATGATCCTTGTTCAATAAATAGAAATTGATTTATTACTTATTTATGAGTAAAGAAACCAATTTAATTAAATGTAGTTTTATTTCATGATTTCTCATTTGATGAAAGCTTTTTTCTTTTTGATTCAAACTACTGTATAAAAACTTACAAACTATCAAAATATGAAAAGAAACTTACAAAGTATCAAAATATGAAAATAAAAATGACGATTTGAAATGAAGGAATTTCTAATATATAAAAAAAAGAAACTAATTCATAGTGATTTTAGTTTATTCATCAATAATTTCCTAAAATAAATAGTTTTTTTTCAAACCTAAATACATCACATAGGGGTTAATAAAATATTTGTAAATAAAAAAATCATCAAGAAACATTCTATGAATTTTAGCTTTTGTTATGATTATTCTTTACAATATAATAAATCAATTAAAATACATAATTTAAATTCAATAAATAAAATAATAAATTTTGAGAAAAAAAAGTTCAAAAATTTGATTTTATTTATGCCATTACCTTTCTTTTTAACAGTACTGTATTATAAAGAAAAAGATTATTTTGCTTTTTATTAATTTTTAGATTATAGCTGTTTTTTATAAAATCATTACTAAACACACATCATTAAGAATTTTTTTTATAAAAATCCTTCAATAATTCGAACTTTAAACGACGACTCATTATTCAGATTTACTTTTTTTCCAAAGACAGAAGAATAAAATCTCGGCGAATCCTAGTATAAATCCTACTCAATCTCTCTCTGTGGTTGTACAGATTCTTAATAAGGCAATCTCCAGCGTAAAGTAAAGCTCTGAAATCATTTATCAAAAGCTTAGAAAGACAAAATCTTTTTCCCCGCGGACAAAACAATGAAAAATAAAATAAAAATTTCTCTCTTCCGAATGTAGAGTAATGGAGATATGTAAATAAAGGTACATAAAAGGAGGGGGAGGGGGAGTAAGGAAACGAGGAAAAGAGGAAGAAAAAAAATTCTTTTGGAGTAAGAGAACCAAAGGTACTAGTGCATAACGATCGAGTAATAACATGGTATGTGACAACAACAACTTTGCATATTGTTCACTCTCTTTTTTTCATTTCGATGAATTGTTTATTCTGTTTTAGGTTTCATTTCTTTGTATGTAAGCGCTTAACTTTCATCATCAAGACTTAAATTATAAAACAAAATGTAAAACTAAAGTCAAATTCTCGGAATATTTTAAAACAGCTTTTTTAGTGATACATTAAGGATAAAATGGATGGTATTACACTTGCATAGGGGTGGGAACATCATTAGAGTTCCAGGGAATGAAAGAGGACGGAAAAACATGGTATTACTAGAAAGCAAATATCAAATAAGTAAAAACTAAAAAAAGAAAGAAAAAGATTGAAGGCCTGGAAATTCCAGCCATGTACCAGCATCCTTTACGCTTCAGGCGTATAAACTAAGCATTAAGGACTTTTTAATTGCATTTTCTTTGGAATCCTTTTGCCAGAAAAGTTTCTGGAAAACTTTCTGATTAAAGCTTTAAGCTCGTTCTTTTATTAAATTTTCTTCAAAGTTCTTCCCTTCAGGATTTTAAAAGTTGTTGGTTACATTTCCGAGCGAATTGTTCTAGGTTTGCTCTTTTCGACGGACTGTAGTATTGTCTTGCTTTGAAGCTTTTGTTATGATTAACAGAAAAATTAATGACCCAATATTATTCTTTGCGCGCGTCGTTCAGAGACTTAAAAGCATTTGAATTAGTTTTTTTTGTTTGTTTTATCTTGCTTAACGCTATTTCTTTGCTACACAGAATTTGAGGTTTCATTAAAAGAGAGAATTGTTTTTTTTAACGCCCTTTCTAATTCTGAATCCCAGGATTTTCGTGGAATAAACTTTTAAATGCGTGCAAAACTTTTATTTATTCCTTACTTCAACAAGAAGTAATTCAGTGTTTATATGAAGTTTTTAAAATATCCAATAAGCACTAATTAACTTTGAAGTTCTGAGAAACGTAATTAACTAAATAAAAATTTTCGTCAAATGTATGCTATTTTTCTACTTCTTTGTTTGATATCTACATTCTTTACGCCGACAGTATTTCACATGAAGTTGATTTCTCATTTTTCTCATTAAAATGAACATATTCTTGTCTTGCATTAAAATTAAAGTAAAGCAAGACATGCAAAAAATAGAGATTGGTATCTGATTCTTTTTTTACTGCGGATAATTTTTTTCAAAATTATTTTTCGTCTTTAAATAAAAATGTTTAGTGATGGTAATTGTATTGCTAATTACCAAAATAATTCTTCAGTATTGTATTAGATGGTTCAAACAGGCATTAAAGATTCTGCTTTATTATGACAATAAAATAAATATTGAAGAGTAATGCAGGTTATCTATTAATTTCATAAATGCTTTTAAACATCTCACTCGATTTGTTTTAGTTCCATTTGCTTATTTAAAATTGTCCAATTTTTTATATTATAAATTATCTTGCTTTTTCTTATAGTTTTAGGTCACTCATTATTAAGTTTATTTTTAAGCTGAGGTCTTCGTAATATTAATGCTTTATATTTTTTAAATTGATCTTCAATGATTTATTATCCAATATATAACTAACTTCATTTAACTAGTAATTGATATAGGCGTGTGTTTGGTGTCAAATTTGACAAAATTTAGTTTTCTCTCATTATATATCGAAATAATATTTTTAAAAACTAGTACATTATTGCATCAAAATATAAAGGGTTTCTATTTTGTTATGATAAGAATTTTTTATTTTAATATTTTCTCATGACTGATAAGTTAAAAAGCATGTGGGAAAATTATTGATTCGATGTTTACTCATTAGCTGTTAGTTGCTCTTTGAATCTTATAATATTTTCATTTCTACGACAGTGTATTTTAAGGAATACTGCTACATAATTTTATTTTTCAATTTTTTTTTTACCTGGCCCATTTTAATAGATATTTCGTTTTGCTTTTCTAACTAATCAGTCCTTGAAATCATTATCAGAACGACATTACATCGTTATTCCTATCTCAGGTATACAACTGTGAAATTTCCGGAATGATGAATGATTTTTCTTTTCTAAATAGCACATTAAAACTATGGATTTGAGTTACGAATGGACATTTCAATGGAAACGAACAAATTAACATTTCAATGTTATCATGAGGATGGTCTTTTAAATACTTCATACGTCTTGACAGATTGTGGATAATTGACATATGATTTTATCATAATCAAAAAAGAATATTGAATTCTAAGTAGAACAAAACTCTGTTTAATACTATTCATTATCGAATTGTGAAATCCTCCGAGTTTCACATGTGTCAAAAAACACTTTTTTTCGTTAGATATAGGGTCAGAGGAAAGATGGAAACAGGCTCTAACTATATTTAGCAATAGGGTGAACTCATATTATTCGCGGAATTGGAATTGGAATCGCATAATAACTGCTCATCTTTCTATGTATTGTCCCTTAACAAAGTGCAATTGTTGGAAAGGGCTAAGTTTCCTAGGTACGTATTACTAGGAGGGTAATTCAAGTACTTTACACGCCTTTAAATGTTGTGGATAACTGGCGGGATATTATTATAATCATAAAATAATACTGAATCCTACTGAAGTACAAAACTAAGTTTTGTGCATTTTAATATGAAGGAATGATTTAAATTTATATTTCATAAATTCAAATTCAGAAAATAAAATAAGAAAACGAACACATTTTTTACTCTACAACTTTTAAAACCTTCACTTTCTCTTCTTCTTCGACGAAAGGAAAGAAAAAAGGGGGTGCAAACTTTATTACTCTCCTTCAGCCTGAAACGGCATTCTGTGTCAGATTCACGATCCCCAGCTCGGTAAATAGCTTACGTTTCAAGGGGAAAAAAAAAGCTCTCTCTCAAATCGAATTGTCACCTGTCGCCCGGTTTGAAAGCTAAAGTATCAGCCGTCTTGTGTTTTTTCCTTGAAAATTTCATTTCTTTCAAGAACAAAGAACGGAAAGCCGTGAAAATATAAAGCTAGGAAAATGGTGCACGGGTATTCCCTCGGTTCCACTGCCAGATCTTAAAATTATTTTCTGTTTATTATTTCATGAAATACCAGTCGAAAAAGGGCATTTCCTTTTGTTTTATCTCTTTTTCCATGAATTTGACGAGGCTTTTGTTTCTTCTCAGCCTGATTTTCCAACTTGAGCGTTAGTAGGTGCTCACGGAAGCACGAAAAAGTGTGTGACAGCCGTAGTAATAAGATAGAAGTGGCCACTTTTTATTGAATCGAAAAATGAATGACGTTTAAGATCAAGTATCAATATTGGAATATTTCACTTTCAGCTTATATCGTCATGATTTTTTCCCCTTCGGTGATTTTTATTTAAAAGTTTAAGGGGAGAGAACTTGATGGTATTTAAGTAAAAAGTGATGCCTTGTGTTGTTTTTTTGTTGTTTCGACAAATGAAGTAAATGACTCGGATTCCTTCACAGAGTTGTTATACTGGAAAAGAAAGACAAAATGTTTTTAAAGACAACCTGATTTTTGAAATTTTATTTTATATTACTCTAAACATTCATTTATAATTCATAGATAAGTAATAAGCATATCTAATTTGATATGCAGAATTTTTAAAATATTAACAGTTTAGGTTTGTTCTTATGAATTTATTTTTATTTCTCTACATGAATTACATCCGCGATGAATTATTGGATAAATTACGTTGATATCCCTTGCTTTAAATCTAAGATTAAAAAAAATTGCAGCAGTATTTTTGGGGTTTTCTTTGATGGTTTTGTGTCATCAGTAGCAAAAGTTTTTGATGTCGTTAATCTTATTAAAACTTTCATTGATACGGCTTACAAATTCATATAGATATAAAGACGGATGTTTGTTTGCATATCTCTTACAGAAATCATTAGTCTTTATCAAATGTTGATAAAATTTTAATTACGTGCTTTATAAAGCAAGAGAAAGGCTACTATCAACTTTTAAAAGTTCAAATATTAATTAAAGTATGCTTAATTAAGCATAGTTTTTTTTAGAATTATATGTTCCGAAAAAAAAATTATATTAAAAATTATTTTTGTGCCATTTTAAATACTGATTTATTACCATTTTAATTATAGCATCACATTTAAGAACACTTTTACCAATTTTGATATTTTTTAAATTTTGATTTGGTACATTCTTTGACATCTTGTTTATTGCTGTTTTCTAATTCAAATTAATTGTATAGATCCATCAAACTATTCAACTGAATCCTTTTGCTAATATTAAAATTAAGATAAAAACATGGGAATTAAAATAAGATTTTTACATCCATTTTCCGTTCGTAGTGTATTTACTTTTTAAGTTGTACACATAGTTATTTATAGTAGATTATTTCTTTAAATTCATATTTTCTAATCGCATCAAATAAAAGGGTTTAAAATACAAGTATCCCATATAATAATAGACAAAAATGTCAAGATTACGAGTGAATATGTTGGTTACCAAAGATGATGAGTCTTATATTTTAAAAAAAAGTCTCTATGTTTTTTCCTTGCCTTGGTATAACAGTTTATCGAAAGGTTTAGTAGCAAAATTCCTGATTTTATTGTAGTAACGAAGATCAAATCAATTTATAATGAATTTCTCAGGAATAGTTAACTATAATTAATAATTCAATCATTTTTCAACCTAATTATGTCTTGTATCATTTTAAATAGAAATCAACTTATACAGAAAATTAAGAATTTAGGAAAAGGAGTATTATTATTATGAATAAAAAAATATAAAAGACACAATCAATATTTTAAGCAACTGGTCAGTAATATCAACTAATTAAAACAATTTACAGAAGAAAAAATAATAATTTATCGTTTTTTACCAATAAATAACCTTTGGAAAATCAAAACCATTTCTTATTAAAATTCTTTAAATAGAACAGTAATTCATTATATTTAAATGAGTGATCATGTGACAAGTAACGAAACAGAAATTTCTTAAAATATAAAAAATAAGCATGAAATATTCAATAAATTGTTATTCGATTGAATATCAGTATACGTCTAAATATATATATATATATATATATATATATATAGCTTGCATAATAAATTATATTAAGGGCTTCCATCAGTGAAATAAATAATGTAGACAAGTAATATTTGAGTTAATAGCCATCAATTTTGTGAAATTTAGAGCAATTTAAATGAAGATAAAATAAAATCTTTCTTTTTTTTCAGTTTTGGGAATCCAAATTAAATTATATAAATATAGAACAGTGAATGGCTATGAAAATATTTCAGAAAGAAATGAAAATTTATTTGAGAACAAATAAGGATTCATTAAATCATAAGATTTATTTTAATGGCGAAACAACGTTTAGTGTATATTATAAATAGCTAGAGGCAAATTAATTCCTATTTTAAAATTGAAAACTCTTCTTAGATTTAGAAAATGAGATATAATTATATGCATGCGTTTGCATTAAAAAAATTCTGTCATTCTAAAGATATATAATAAAATCTTTCAAAACACGTAATTGCTTTAGAATAGATTTTTCCTACAAATTAACTATTTCTGTTAAAAATGAAGTGAATGAATCTAAAATACTGAAGAAAAATTCTTAATCTCAGAAATTAATCAAAGTAAAAATAGAAAATTAATCAGTTAAAAATAAGAAAATGGAAATTAGTGAAAATATTTTTCTGTAACATCGCATTCATCAATATACAAGCAATGCAGGAAACTTTAAGCGAAAATATACTGATTTAATCAATATTTTCATAATAATTATAAAACAGGAGGGAAAAACCCCAGCTTTTAATCAAAAAAAATCGTTTGTGTTTTTAAACTGTGTCTCGGAATAAATTGAAAATCGTTAGAGAGGAATGGAATTTCAAAACATTTTGTTTTTTTAGACGCGTTAATTTCATTGCTTTTAATGGAAATTGCTTTTTTTTCTATTTTTTTTAAAATCTTTTTTTTATTATGTCAGAATGATAATAGGTATCTCTTCAGAAAAACTAATTTGTTTTTGAATGAAATTGAAATTCTTCTCCTATGAAAGCATTTTCGTTTTAACTATAAAAGTGAATTAAAGTGATTCAAAATGAGAAAAGGTATGGATGATTGATTCAAATTTTGTTTGATTAATACGAAAATAAATCTTATAAATTTATTTTAAGTTGATATCGAGCAAAAGGAAATTACAGACTGAAAAATCGTTTGAAATTGAAATGAGAAATTACGATTATTTCTTTTAAATGAAAGTAACCTTTCCCTTGATAAATGATTCTAGTTTAATTAGCTACAGTTACTTAAGATTTCGGATTATTTTTTTTATTGACTAATAGTAGGGAATGTATTTTAAAACAAAATAAAGAGGGAGAAGGGTTTTCAAAACACATGTTTGTCGAAATTATGCATTACATTTCATCGTTTTATTACTACGAAAGAAATTGTCCGTTCTTAGTTAGAATAAAATGATTCGAATAAGTTGAAAAAAGTCTTTTCAAATATTTATTTCTACAAGACAACTCTAAGAAATTCTTCCCTTTCCTTTTTGTCAGATAAAAGCTAATCTTTGTTTCTCAATTACTTACTATTATTTAAATAAGAAATTGGATTAGTTCAAATATTTTCAATTTTAAAAGGTGTTTTACAGTGCTAAAAAGTATTAATGAAACAATTTTTAGCTTGAATGGACCACTTAGCAATCTCAAATAAAAATACATCACGACAATTTTAAATTTTTGAATCATTTATTAAGTTCTAATTTCATATTAAAATATTTACACTTTATATAATGCTTTATTTTAAATAGGAAATTCAAATCCGTCTTTTTAGTTCTGTATAAAATGGTACGAATAATTAGGAAATGATTTTTAAAGATTTATTTATAATTAACAGTTTAGAGAAATTCTTCTCTTTCGTATTTATTTAGAATAAAAGTTACTCCTTCAGTTGCAATTTGTACTTTTGGTTAACTATTCAATAATCTTAGTTGAAATATATTTCAACAATTCCAACGCTATAGCTCGTTCGAATTCATTTAGTTTCAAGAAAATAAGGAATTTGAATGTATGCTCACACTTTTATGGTTCAATTAAATCATTCAGTTTTTCTCCATATTTTTTATGACAATGAATAGTAATGAGTCAAATAGAAAAATTATTAAAAAAATATGTTTGTAAAAAGATTTAAATATTCTTAAATATCTTTTTAAACAGAAATATTTCTTTGTAGAATCTAGAGTAGTATTCTATCCCTGCAAGATATTATGCGATGTTTTTTAAACTAATTGATATTCAAGACATTACAAAAGATCAAAATGATATTGTACTTTGATTTGCCTTATTTTGCATAGATTCATTTTTAAGCGTTTTTAAAAATATTATACATATACCATGCTTAAATATTATGTTATGCCTGACAAATGCTTGAAAATAGCTTGGGAAACATAGTTGAGCCATGTGTTGCTATTAATGCGCATATAATGATACATAATCGCTAAGATGATTTTGGTTATTTGGAAGAAAATGATGAATATGAACTGCTAACTCTGTTTCCTCATTTTCTTAATTTTAATGTTTTTATTATGTTATAAAAATTGTCACTATTGTCATAATATGTTTGCAGCGACATGCAGTGTATTTCATATTAAATTCATGTTGAAAGTGAAACACTGAATCATAAATTTTTGAATTCTCATTAATCATCTTTCGAAAAACAAGCAAAAACCACAAACCAGCTATTAGATTATGAACCATACTTGGTAAACCTACAGGAGCTCAAATGTCACTATGTCATAATATGTTTGCTGCTACATGCAGTGTTTCATATTAAATTCATGTTAAAAGTGAAACACTGAGTCACAAGTTTTTGAATTCTCATTAATCATCTTTCGAAAACAAATAAAATCCAGCCCAGTTATTATATTATGAACCAAACGTGGTAAAGCTACAGAAGCTTTTGTAATTTTAATGAATTGCAAGATTTACCTTCCGTCTTAAACAGCTAGTCGAGAGCTATCCTAAACACCCAACAAAGATAAATATTTACTCCCAAACCGTCTGACCTTCCCCGAGAACGGTTTCAATGATATTAATCTTGCGACACTTTAATAATGAATGCTGTTGCCGAGAAGCCAGTCTCTAACATTCTTAAAAATTTCCCCATGGGCAGGAGACATTCTCTCTTATCATCATCACCGATAAAATTCGTTCATTTTTGGAAAGCTCCCTTCTTTACACAAAAGAGAATTCCACTAATGCATTCTTTAATTTATTATTAATGATAGACAATGTGCTTCCTGGGATTGTGAAAAGCCTCAAGGGCAGATTGCGATGTCCCGAAATTACTTCCGCGTGGGTTTGGAGTAGGTTCGTTAAGGCTCTGAATATTCAAGCACTTGATTTCCTTCGATTGCTTTATCCCTGCTCCATTGGTTACCAAGAAAATTGAGTGTGTTTTTACCTATGGTGTTCGCAGTTATCGTCAAAAGATATGATTAACTTGGAGAATTATTTATCATGCTTGATTAAAACTAATTCAACTAAATAAGTCGTCTTGAAGTCAGCTATTTTTGTCTTTCATCATTGCCGAAGTGGAGTAAGTGCTTACCGGAATAACCAAACTGACTGAATTAAAAGATGTTTAAGTGAAAAGGATTACAAGGTTAAAGTTGATTTCAGCCATGTCAAGTGCATATTAATTTATGATGTCATAATAGTCAGCAAACAATTAAACAAATTTCTCTTGGCAGACTTTCGTTTTGAAACAAATTGGCTTTGATTCAAGTAACACTTAGTTTATAATCCTTTCAGATGTTTATAACCAACAAAAAAATTCAGGCTGCTTCCTTATGTTCAACAACTGCGAATTAAAATTTATTAAAAACAAGAAATAGATGCTAGCGATATTTAATTTATATTTTATACAGTTATTACTAATCAATAAAAATCATTTTAACGAAATCCTTGCATTTGGTTGCCATTTTGAAATAAATTGAGTTTGATTCAAACTCTGCTTTATTTATATTTTATTCAAATGCTGTCAATCATTTAAAAAGTTTTAAAAATTCCATTTAAAAAATGGTGAAATAAGATAAATTATTCCCTTTTTTTAAATGTATAGCTGAAATTAAATTAAAATATAGATGGAAAAAGTAACTTTAATATAATTTAAAGTGTTGATCTTAAAATAAAAGGCAATTAAAAATAAATGTTGTTTACAATTTTTTTAGTGAATTATTACACGTATTGGGCTTAGATCAAAGAAGTATCTGAAAAGAAAAAAATTTTTCGGATTTTTAACTCATTTGACAAAATAATCGGATTTACTTGATGGATGTATATATTTTTTATAGTTTAAGGAAAATAGTTTTTATCTAAATATTTCCTGTCAAAGTCCTTTCCTAAACAAAACATTTTCGGAATCTTTGAAACCAGGCAAATGCCCAACATAAATAGCAAGTGATGTCGAAGAAGCTTCTCGATCTCGGCATGTAGGGATGCTGTGAAATTTTATAAAAGTTCAGATCCAATGGGAAAATACTTCTCCTTTAAAGCTTGCAAGAATTATATTTTTTCGCGTTTTTTATTGAGCTACGGTGAACCTTTTTTTCTAGCATTTTCTTCCAAGATCCTTTCCTTTGGGAAACATTTTCGGGATATCAGGAACCAGGTAAATATCAAGCAGAAATGTTGAAGAAGTTTCTTGATCTCGGCATGTAGGGATGTTGTAAAATCTGAAAAAGTTGATATCGCTGAAAGTTTAAATGCACGGAGAAAATATCTCTCCTTTAAAGGTAATAAGAGTTACGAAGAAATGGCTTCAAATTTTCTATATATAGAAATATTATTTATATATATAGAAATGCTTAATATTATCTGATATTAAAGGGAATCAGCAAACTAACATGAAATATAATTGAATTACCCAAAGAGTAGAAAATAATTATTTTCCTAAATAAATGTTTATTGATATACATCTGAACTAGAACAAAATGCTCAGATGATGAATTGTTAGTAATTATTAATAAATATTATTTACCAATTGTTAATGACAGTTAACTAGTTGGTTTTGTTAGTTATTGCCTTCAATCCTTTGTTAATAACAGTATCTAATAGATGACACAAGGGGAAGGTTTATTTTCTTTCAAGAGATAAATCGCTAAACGCGTGAATATATATGATTTGAATTGTAACCCTGAAGAATGAGTGAATGTTTCTCAAGGGCTGTTTTGCTTTTGGTCACTGTCAAAAATGGCGTTTGATTGGCTAGCATATTAGTCGTTGGCAAATGTTTTACAAATTTAATGGCGAAATTGTATCGAAAATGTTAAATCTGATAGAGACTTTATATATGTACTTCATGAATTAACATATTTTCAAAACAATTTCATCTTGAAAAAATATCTATACTCTAAGGATTAGCATATAAAACATTTAAGTTTGTTTTTTAAATCGAAATTGAAGAACTCTCACTTTCTCTACCTTTATTAAAAGTGGATTTGTGCTTGTGAGTTGGCCAGACCGTATGCCTAAAATTACCGAACTTCGCATATAAGTACCAGAGAGGCAATGTAAATTTTATAGTGAGTTTTTTTTTTAAATTTTAATTGTAATTTTAATAAATCAAAAATTAACTAATTATTAATTATAATTAATCATAAATTTCCCATAAAAATTAAGCAATGACTGAACAGATTTTTTCTCTAATTTTAATTAAATTTTGAAAATATTTTTAGGTTTATTTAAATCAATGCAGTTTACTGTTGCGAAGTAAACTCAAATCTTTGTTCATTGTAACTACAAATATAAACAAACAAACAAAAAAAAAAAACATAAGAAAAAAAAATTAGATTTTTCTTCAATTGTGAATGTTAAAGACACGAAGATATGAATTATTTTCCAAGATTAGTATGTTTCTTGTTCAAAGAATGCTCTTTAATAAAAATACCGGAATTTTGCTATCCTTGCACTTAAGATTTAACTTAATAATTAAACAATGATTCGAAATTTTTAGTGTATCCTTTTATAAACAGCTTCAGTAAAAATGTTTTTGTATTATTTCAAGTGTAATCACTTATATTTTTAGATTAAATTTCTATTTTTTGGGTAGATGACAGAAAATCTGGAGAATATATAATTCTATGATCGAATGATCATTGAATCGATCGATAATTCAAATGATCAATTATATTACGTGTTATATCGTTGTAAAAATTTAAAGTTTAAATATACTTTTTTGAAGGAACTATGAAAAGCGAGGTGTACAAAGTATTTAATTGAAAATTTTAGCTACCATCTATCTTGGTATATCACCTAAAAGCTAAAAACAATTATTGAAAACGGAAAGCAGAGTATAAATTTCTATAAGCCAACTATAACAAAAATTAAAAAAACTATTCATAAAACTTTTTAATTTTTAGAAAGACTTAATTGGTAATATTTCTTTAAATTTCTCATTGCTCACAGAATATTAAAAGATCTAAAATGAAATGGCTAAAACTTATATATCGATCTATAACGCAGGAGCACAAGCTGTTGTTTTGCACAGCGCAACTTAGTGTCTAGAGCAGCATTCATGAATTTCTGATAAGCATGTGAGAGAAGAGAATGCGGGTATTGAAGTTTGTGCATCTGCATATCTTAATGATGTAGAATAGAACAGCTCAGTCTACACGTACAGACCTGCATCAGTGTTTCAAGGACACTATCCTGATAACTAGAGGGAATAATTTGTGAATCAGACTTCCTAAGAAAATAAACGGGTGGAAGAGCTTGTTACGGAGATGAATAATAAAGGCTTCCATAAAAAAATCAGTCGTCTATCTTTCTGAACTTCTTATAAAATTTATGACGGTTAATTCCTTATGTTTGTCTACAAATCATACTAAATAAAACAAACATATTTAGACAATCAAAAGTGTGTGAAAAGAAATCTGTACTAAAAATGATCTTAATAATCCACGGTTTATAAAGATATTGTCTTCAGAAGTCTGTTGAAAATTTTTCACCCTACTATATGGAAATTCTTTTATCTAATTGCTTTGACAAAGTCTTTTGTATAATGTATTGATTGACTATATGCAATACATAGTAAAATCAACCGGTGTGTAAAGATTTAATGCATAAATATAATAGTAGTAATTTAATAAAAGGTGTTGATGAAATTGGGAAAATAATAAAGGAAACTAGCACAGTGTAGGTTTTCGATTAACAGAACTCAATTGATTATCTTACTGGTATAATAATTTATCAGGGTCTCTGTTTTAATGCACAGTATTCCATTCCGAATAAAACTTTGAAGTAATTAGGATCAACACGCGTTGCATTCAAATATCGCATTATATAAAAAAATTCAATAAATTGTTGCTTTAACACATATTTCAATCAAAGATATTAGAAATGTTAGTATCAAGAAAAAAATCGTAACTTGAATTCCTAATCGTCACATGGTAATGTTTTTGGTTTCTACCATTATATCTTAAAATTTTTTTCTTAATTAATACAACCATAAAATAGTCAAATTTGGCACATTTTAGTACAACATTCTGCTTTGCAGAGCTATTTGAAAGATATTTAATCATGCATGGGTTTATCCTGCAATTTGTGGAAAGTTAGCCAATCTATAAACATTATCATATTAAGAACTATAGTGTATATTCTTCTTTAACAAGTGTAATTGTTTTTTTTTTATCACGCACACGAATTCTTTATTTTGTATAAAGCTATTTATAGTTTACCAACAGATAATTTTTCTTATTTTAACCTACCATTTTTTTAAACCCAATCATTATTAAAGTAGTATAATTATATTTCATTTTAGCACTCTCATTTCTAAAATACCTCGAGTTCAGGCACACTAGAATATTAAAGCGCCCGAGTTTCTTCTTCAAAGATAAGAATAATTACCGATCTTCTCAAAAGTTTTCATGACAACACAGTGGATTGATGTAGAAAAGAAGATCCCACTTAATTGATGGCTATTAAGCAAGTGTATGTTCGACATGTTTTTAGATTTTTTTAGGAAACCTCCATCGCCATGTGATCTTGCTCTTTCACGAGTAAAACACATGCCCTAAGGGCTTTCAAACAATCCCAATTGATGAAAGGAGAAGAAATTTCGCATTAATATCCATTTCAGGCGCCAGCCGTAGTCTCATTTGACTTCGTTTTCGGCCTTACAATATTCATAGAGTTATTTTCGTAAGCTAGCGTTGACCACTTATATAATTATAACAATAAATCTCCTGAATTCTATTAGATTAAAATTACAATGATAGAAAAGTATTTCTACAATACTATACTTATACATTAATTATCGATATATATCTATTAATCGTCTTATTAATGGCTATCCCAGATTTGATGCAACGTGGGTAAATATAGGCCTTACCTCAATAACCTTCTCAAAATAATCAATTACAGATTTGTACTAATGTCTTAAAGAAGTATGCTAATATGAAATAATAATATTTCTTACATATGTAGTCTAATGCATTAAATATTATAATTATTAATAATAATTATTAAAAAATGTTTTTTATTTTAAAATTAAACTATTATTACAGACTAACACTGTAAAGTGCCCGCATCATACATGTATCGAATTATCGTATTTTTAAATTTGGGAGCTAAGCAAAAACAATCATGGATTTCATAATTAGGCATAGGAATTACAAGAAATAAATGTATAGCTCAAGTATTCTAGAATCTAAATTTTATCAGTATTAAAACGAGTTACCAAAATAGAAAATTATCACCTAATTAAATAGTAAAGAAAACATAACAGTTTATGAATAAAAAACCCAGTTAAACTAGTGTTAAATTAAATTTTCCGTCGCCAGAAATCGTGTCTTTTCTTGAGAAAAACAATCAAATAATTTTTCAAAGGAATGAGTCGAAAGTCTATAATATGAGATACATTCTCCGATCCCTGTCGTTTCCGAGTCCTCATTCAAATAAAATGAGAGTTTCCAAAGTCACAAACTTAGCCTAACAACGTCGTCTATGCTTCCGCAACGGCAGAATTATTCTGTTGAGCTACGAAATACGAGCAGTTTTTTCATTCATGCAAATGGTAATAGCTTTTTGCTAACGCCATTTTCGAATGCATCTTTGACGTTTTATATGCGGAAAGACAGTTACCTTATCATGGCGTTCCTGCAGGCTAAAGAATTTTACTATCAGCTCTAGATAAAAGGGGGAAAAAGAAACGAAAGAACAGCAGCCTAAATTTAATATGAAACAAGAAGCGAAGAAAAAAAAATAATGCATCGATTTTGTTTCAGAGAAAAGAAAGGCTTAATTTAAAATAATCTTATGTGATGTTTCTTTTAAAAAGTATGTTATGTTGCAGAAAAAATATGCTTTTGAAAAGGATTAAAAGAGACAACGCGGTCTTTTTTCACTTTAGGATTATTGCGTTCTAATTCATTTTTCGCAGAATTAAAAAAAATCCAATTTTTTAAATATATATATATAATTTTATTTCTGTCTAGAAACATTATGTTTCTATGTTGAAGCGTAATTTCTCTCTAAGTATTAAAACTGCTTTTTAATAAAGAAAAATATTCGATGAAATGGGAAATAATTCCATAATTTAATTTCTGATAATTTTTAATTAAAGTTACTGTATGAAAATCAACTTCAGATTAAAAGATTTTATTAATCATATTCAAATCAATAACAATGAAAAGCAGTAAATAAATCCATAAAAATCCATACGTGTTATTAAGGAGTTATTGCGATTTATAAAGATACATATAATTTATAATAAAAGTTTTATTGCGTCTCTTAGAATAGTTAAATTAGAAGCGTTGTAATTAGATATTCACATAGCTCAGACACATAATACTCAAACAGGGTAGAAATTTTTGATATTATTTAATCATTATTTTAATTTTGTATTTCAACTCGAACAGGTACAATTCACACCACATGATGACGCTATTCCTATTACTGGTGCGTGCGTATGCACCTATATTCTTCATAAAGCGCACAGATGCTCAGTAGTATTTGTTATATTTGTTATTGTATCATTTAATACGTTTGGTGGTGCAAATATATTTCATCGATTAATAAAATTAAATTATATGAGTAGAAATAATTGTGTGCAATATTCAAACAGTCTTATAATTTTTTTCAGCTAAGAAATGTTATAGTTTATAATCCAAGGAAAAAAAATATTTATTCATGAGCTTGGATTTGAAGATTTTAAAACTCTACAACTTATTTCAATAGTGATTTCATCATAAGTTAATGGGTATCTGAAAGTTGGAAGGAACTTCGAACCTTTTGTTCGAAGCAATATCATTCCAACAAGTTTGGGGATTGATTCTACTATGCTTACTTTATTTTTTAATAGAATTACTTTTCATTGTAGCAAATATAACAAACACATGAAAATGTCATTAATACCCTAGTGACCCTTATACCCTTATCAGTAATACCCTTATCAGTGTAAATCTAAATTACATAGCAATAAAAGCTGTTGATATATATTAAAATATTTATAGAAATTTATTAAAATGTAAGAAAAAATGGACGGAAGTTAATATCACTGAGTAAGTACTTTTTAAATTTTAAAGTAAGGTAAAAATAGTTTTTGTTTAATATTATGCTGCAAAATGATCAAGGAAAATCTTTAAATTGTTAATTAACTTATGATTAAAAGCTAATAATTTTTTAAAACCTTTATTAATAAATATTTGTTAAACGAAAAGTAATAATTTTGAAATTTTGTCGACCTAAATATAGTATTCTATCCCATAGAAAGTTTCCACATACATGTCGCATGAGAGAGTTTGTAGATAATATATCAGCCTATAATCAATTTCGTTCTAGATTTTATATAATTATTTAAAAAAAATATACAAACCCATAAATTTGATTTTAAAAAAAACCATGATTAAAATTTTACCGTGATCAAAAATCATGATTAAATTGTAAAGCAAAAGTATTGAAGAATTGAACACTACTGTAAGAATTTAATCCTCTCTATTTCACCAGAATAGTATTCTTGGATGAATAAATTTACCCATTTTTACTCGAAGTAATACGATCTCACTAGCTTCGAAAATAAACAGAATAAATGAGAGTTATTTTCGACTGATTAATGATCGTGTCAGTTTTAATTTATAGAAAGCAGCTTTCGCATTAACTTAAAACAGAGAGAAGTGCTCTTATAGAAGTGAAAGTGTATAATTGTACTGTTAAAAGCAATTACTGCTCATTGCGTTTTATATTCATAATTATTTATTCTTTGGAGTGTTTAGTTTCATTTTACTCGCAGAAATACATTTTGAAGTTGCACTAATGTAAGCTAGTATTTTCATTTCTGTGAACACATTGTCATTTCTCTTAAAACTTTTTTGTTGAATTTTTATTTATCTCGATGAGTTCACAATGTGACTTGTATTACATTAAACATATGATGCATTTCAAGTTGTAGCAGTGAGAGAGAAAACTTTTAATATAATTAAAATTATTGCAGTATAGAGTTAATTATAAAAGCAATTATTTACATGAAATTTGTCCATTCGGACGAATCTAATTATGTTTTTTTCCGAAAGTAAATTTATTTAAAAAAACTTTTATAATGCTACGTTAAAAAAAGCTCCTATATTATTTTATTTTGGAATTATTTTATTATTAATTATTTCATTTATTTCGGTTTTATTTATATTTTTGGTTATGCAAACAGGACCTAATGATTGTTTCCCCATAATTAGAGTATCTGAAAAATCTATGACTATTTTAAACCTTCAATGCAGATTACAAATATAAACTCCACTTTTTCGGAACTTCAGAATTGCTGCCTCTTAAAGATCTTATCACCCCAGAAAAAAAAATCGCTTCAAAATTAAATGAAAAAAAAATATGCCCGTCGAAGTACGGGATTACAATATTTAGATACCATAAGACGCTGGATACTTGTGATGTTGAAGCACCAAATACTTGGTCTTCTCTTCGAAGCAAAGTTTTGGCTGTAATTTAAGAGTTAGACATAGGCGCAATGCGTGTTTGAGCTAGATCAATCCGTTTCTAATTAATCGATTATATGATAATACTTTTTTTTTGTTTTGCGAATAGCTGCACAATTAAAACATTTGGAAAATATTCAGATTTTTTTTTTTTTTTGAATTAGTAAAACAATTCTCTGGCTTTCAGACTTTGAAACGTGTAATATTAGCAGAAGTTTCTCCCTTTGAATTTTTATATGTTTACACAATGTGATTCCTTTTGGGCTTAAATTTGTACTTTTGGAAGGAATAACAGCATGCATTAATATTATATAATTCCGATATTTCTTATAATATTGGAGTCAAGAGGTATATTTTGGTGTCATATACTATATATATTTATATGGTTTTCTGCATTTCTTTAGTGATGCTTTCATACACACAAAGTGCCGAAAGTAAAAGTGTATTTATCTATTGGCTGATTTAGCTCTAAATAAGATTTCAATTTACAAAAGTAACGATATATAATAATCCATTCAAATTGCTGCATTTTTGAGTGGTTACTTTCATAAGCTCACCAGTTAACAAATCAGCAAACAATCAAAACGTTGATGGAACAGGTCTAACATCTGACACGCATCCATAATAACATTTTAAAACCACTTGTCAGAACACCCAAAATAAAAATAAAAATTTTAAAAAAAACGAAGATATAAACAACCAATACGAACAGCTCAGCTAAACAGTTGCGTGTCTATTTGTCAGCTTTATTATATTTCACAGAATTTCTGTTGCATTCAGATTGATACTATATATGAAGGCAAGTCTCATGAAATCTGCAGTAGTTTATTTTTAATAACCTTTCTGATTTTATTAAGAAAGCCCCCTTCCTTTATAAGGATTGCCTTTCACATTTGTAACTCCACTTTCTATTGTAAAATGACTTGTTTCTGCATGCCTAAAATCTTTAAAAAATTTCCGGTGATTTTATAAATTCCCACGAAATGAAATGTATAGATAATAACGTTTTCTACTAGAAATTTAGTGAAGATACTCCATAATGATGGGAATGACTGGATCTTGCTTTGCTTTCTTCTTAAAAACTAATATTTTTTTCTGATGGAAGTTATACCTACAAGTTAACTTGTGCCAGCATTCTTAAAAAAATATTTGACTTTATAATAATCTATTTGCAATTCGACTTTCGTTTTTATTCTAAAACAATGGCTAATTTCTAATGCCAGATGGATTTTTTTATTTAATTGTTACAAAAGTCAGCCTATATATATTTTTCGAAATATGCTTTCGAAATTAACTTGTTTATAAAGCATTTCGATTGGGATAACTGATTTATATAGCAAATAGAAACAGATGATAAATATTATAGTTAAATAGGAAATTTAGAAATTTCAGATTCGATGCTTATATATCTGTTTCAAATTTAAAATAAATTTAATAATTATTATAGAAATTATTTAAGTTTATCTTGTTCGCAATGCAACACCTTGCTGAGAGAAATTTTCCTTGCTATTCAACAGATGGCGCAGTCGGCAGTTCAGTACCAATTCTTCAATCTCATTTAAAATACGTCTTTATCAATCTTGTAGTTAAAAAAATGAAGATAAAAGTGTTAAAAAAATACAGGATAAAGCTGAAAAATTCGCTATGTATTTATATTTAAAAAATTCGAATATAAAATATAATAAGTGATTGCATTTAATTCTTTGCTCATCAAAACTAGTGAGTGATTTATAAAAGTATAATGAATGATTTTTATTATTTTTGAGGGTCATTTCATTTATTATCTGAAGTGATTAGAGGCTTAATCATCTTGGTTAATGGATACTAAATTTTTAATCATGATTTCTTTTATTTCGATAAGTTTTTCTAAAATTGTTTACTCTAAATTATAAAAATAAGTCCATAATTACTGCTACGTGTTAAGTTAAAAAAAATCTAGTTAATTATCAAAGTCCTGTTAAGAGAATTCGCGGTTTATTTCATTTGTTTCGTAAATTTCTTTACATACCCCCCCCTCCCCCAATGAATTTTGCTTAGAACTCTAAAATTAGGCTCCTCACACCTCTCTCAACTAGTGGAACTTTGAACTTCCATACAAATTCACAGTACCATTTTTTCAAGGAAAATGAAATAATTTGTTTGCATCACTGTTGAAATATTTACGAAATGCATAGCCTTTTTTCCTTCCCTAAATAGCTATTTGAATTATAAAATATCGCTTTCATATAATATCATTTTACAAGCCTTCGCATCCTGAGAATATGATCCAATATCAAATTTACATCTTTTTCTTAAAAATCCATTGGTTTTATTAAAAAAATGAAAATTATGATTTTCATTGCTTGGGTTATTTGATTTCCTGTACCTAGGACTGATTCTCTGGTATTGATTCGATATACAGGGTTTTCTATTCTCTATTAGCATGAAACATCCAACAATATAGATCCCAGATATTGCGTGGGATTCAGATTATTCAACATTGTGGAGATATCATACGCTAGCTTTTATGGATAGGATTAATAGATATCTGCATAATTGAGTTCTATTATAATTTGCCGGTACTTAATTAGCCCCTATATCATATGACTCAACTTTCGAATATGTTTTCAAGAAACAATGTATCAATTTTCCTTATAAAAATCTTTTTGATCATGAATTTTGTTGCAATTTAAAATAAAACCGAATCTGTGAATTAATGAAATAAAAAATAAGTAAAATATTTAAAACATCTATATTGTATTTTTTATCAAAAATCTAATATGTCAATAAAATACAAATCATTCCGAACTGCTCCGTTCAGTTATTCAAATGTCAATGTTTGTTAACTGATTTACAAATGTTACCTTTTTTTAAAACATTGATAGATAATTAATTCCAAATACTATGGAAATTCATTTTAAATATAAATGTAGTATGTACTTGAATGTGAATAGCGGAATTGGTTAAACTGGGAAAAAATTTATTTGAGAAAGAAACTGATAGTACTGGTATTTAAATACATATTCGGGGAGAAAATATCATTTCAAATGGCGCTCCATGATGTCCATACTATTTACTTACAATGCCTTTTCTTCTTTTCATAAAAGTTCACTGAGCACATGTGTAATGATCAGTTTCTGATATTAAAATGGGAATTGCACAGTTCCATTGCTCTTTTATTTCCTTCAAGTATCACTGATGCGACATTCGAAAGGACATATCCTCAAATTAAAAGTGGAAAGAACTATTTAAAATGACCGTAAAAAATGTCGTTATTTTTATCGGAAAGTAACACCCCTCCGTTTGGACTTGCTTAACTGCCCGCAAAATTTTCATTTCAAGAATCGTAAAAACGATTCACATTTCTTTCATAAGCCATTGACTCGTGACAGTCGAAGTCAGTTTTGTTTGTTTCAGAAAGCACTTTCATCGGAAAAATGTATTAAAAAAAAGCAGAACCATATTGAAAGAAAGTTTTTTCTTTCTTTCAAAACATAATTGATAGGAAGTTGTTTGAAGTATTGGTAGTAATAATACATTAGGAAAATACACCGAGCAATTTTTTGAAGCAAAAAAACAAACTCGCTGCAATTTCAGACATATCAATGGGAAATAAAACATTAAATAAGGTGTATGGAAACACCAGTGGTTTTAGTATGAAGTAAAGTTTATGGTTTTGAATCAGAATGTACCTTAATTAGCATACTGTGAAAGAATATAGATGGTACTTGTTTGTTTGATGCGAAACATGTATCTAAAAAAAAGAGACAAAAACGATACTGAAAGAATTTTCTTTCAAAACATAATTGATAGGAAATTGTTTGAAGTATTTGTAGAAATAATACATTAGGGAAACACAACGAGCAATTTTTGAGTAAAAAAAAACTACTAGCTGCAATAAGTCAGGAAAATCAATGGGAAGTAAAAGATTAAACAAGCTATATGAAAACTCCAGTGGCTTTTAGTATAAAGGTGAGTTAATGGTTTTGAATCAGAATGCAGCTTAATTAGCCTGCTGTGAAATAATTCAGATGGGTTTTATTTGTATGAAATAAAACGTTGATGGGAAAAATGTATATAAAAAAAGAAGAGACAAAATCATACTGAAAGAATTTTCGTTCAAAATGTAATTGATAAGAAGTTGTTTCAAATATTTGTAGAAATAATACAATATGAATTCTAACCGAGCTATTTTTGAATCAAAAAATTAACTCGCTTCAATAATTCACACAAATCAATGGGAAGTAAAGCATTAAATAAGTTGCTTGAAAACACCAGTGGATTTTAGTATGAAGTTAAGTTAAAGGTTGTGAATTAAAATACAGCTTAATTAGTATGCTGTGAAAGAATTCAGATGGTATTTATTTGTTTGAAATAATTCTTTGATAAGAAATAT
>JAPMOR010062800.1:6004-30873 GCA_026543865.1 Argiope aurantia | reverse complement strand
TAGTATGAAGGTAAGTTAATGGCTTTGAATCAAAATGCAGCTTAATTAGTATGCTGTAAAAGAATGCAGATGGTATTTGTTTGTTTAAAATCATACTTCGATTTAAAAATATATAAAAAAAGAAACAAAGCCCTACTGAAATAATACATTAATATTGAATATAACTTTTTTTATTAATATATAATGTTTGAAATATTTACTGAAATAATACATTAGGAAAAAAAACTGTGCAGTTTTTCCATCAAAGATGCAGCTTATTATCTGCAATAAGTATCCCAAAAGCACGAATTCGAAATAAAAGCTTAAATAAACTGTGTGAAAGCTTCAGTTCGGTTTAACATGACCGAACATAAATGGTTTTTAATTAGAATGTAGCTTAATGGGGATATTGTAGCAGAATTTTAACTTTTTTAGTTGCATATTCCTTTTGAATTGTGCTTATGAATTTTTTTATCTTTATCAAATTATACTTATTCCAACTATACTGAATTAATTTTCTATGTACCAAAGTATTTCAGATATGTAATGCAAACCTAACTCCACACCTATAATGCATAAAATTATACGTATTAACGTATATACGTATTATACGTTTATACGTATTTATTATTATTACGTACTATATTTATTATTATTACGTATTATATGTAAATATTATACGTAATTATACGTATTTATTATTATTACGTACTATATTTATTATTATTACGTATTATATGTAAATATTATACGTAATTATACGTATTATAATACCTATAATATATAACAGTTTAATACATAACATTTTCCACAGTACTTTTAAATATTGTCTTTAAACAATGAACTACTAAAATGAAGAATGATAAATATTCCTTTGTTTGAAATAGTTTTTTTTTTTTCATATTTTTAAATTTCAAACAATAAACCAGCTCATAAAAATACCAAAATATTATACGTATTAACTTAAAATAAAGAAAATCGTTTCAACTATTTAATTGCAATATTTTAAAACAGCAATTTATTAAGTTTTTGTATAAATTATATATAACTATTTTTAGTTAATAGTCGAAGTAAAACCATGTTGAAAATATTTATGTTTAACACATTAATACATATTAAAGAATTTATATGTATTTTGTATTGCATTAAAAATTATTTTCAGATCTTGTATTTAATAATAATTATTAACTTAAATATCTATGAAACAGAATCATACTATTGCTAAAAAAAGAATTTTGACAAAGTAAAGTTTGTTTCTATGCAAATCAACATATTAAGAAAATTAAAATCACAAACATATTATAATAAAAATAATTGAAATTTTTTTCTTTGCATTCATTTCATAATCGTTGCAATTCATTTATAAAAATGAATTGTCGCTTCATATTGTATTCATTCATTTAAAAATTCATTGCTTTTTCAAAAAAAAATGAAATAAAAATTGCAGCAAACTCTGATATATGGTCTATTATCTAGATACAATATGCGTTGAAACATAGATTTGATTTTTCATTTATTTTTTCAAAATTCCCAAAGGAGGCCAGCTTTATTGCATTTAATCTCGGTGGCTATATTTCCCCGTTGCTGGATTTTTTTCTCTTTATTTAAAGAAGCTTTTGTCCAGATGATTTTATTTTCTTTGTATACATTCTAATACAATGTTGCTAAGCTTGAATTATGAACGAGATATCTTTGTTCAACCCTCATTCTTCTCCTTTTTTACATAATGAATTTTGTTTGTTTATCTTTTTCTGAAATACTAGAAACGGTTGCTACAAGTATTGTTTAGAAAATGTAAAGCACGTTAAGTATTAACTGCCGAACTGAAAAACCTAGACTGTGTTAGTTTCCTTTATTGTTTTCCCAATTTCATCAATACATTTTATTAAATTACTACTATTATCTCATATTTATGCATTAAATCTTTGTTGTTAATTCAGTTGATTTGAATATGTATTGCATATAGTCAATCAATACATTATAGAAAGACTTTGGCAAAGCAATTAGATGAAAGAATTTCCATATAGCATGGTAAAAAAATTTCAACAGACTTCTGAAGACAAGATCTTTATAAACCGCGAATTATTAAGACAATTTTTTAGTACAGATTTCCTTTCACAACTTTTGATTGTCTAAATATGTTTGTTTTATTTAGTATGATTTGTAGACAAATATAAGGAATTTGCCATCATAAATTTTATAAGAAGTTCAGAAAGGCAGGCAACTAATTTTTTTTATGGGAGTCTTTATTATTCTTTATTTGCAAAATAGAAAAGTTCCAAAAGGAGTAATTAATTAGTGCAACTTTTATTAGTGTAAGTATAAAATGCCTTGTAAAATTAAATGCCTTGCTTATTACTGTTTAACGTAATAATACACAAGTGGATTTACTACGTTAATACACCTATAGTCAATACAGATAAAAATACACGCGTGGATTTATTAGAGAAAATGTGAGAAAGTTTCGAGAAGACAAGCTGACTTTCCTGATAATTCCATCATTCGTCAGAAAAATGTTAGCCTAACAGAAAGTGAACTTAACAGAACAGAAAATATTTTATGCTTGCATTTAGAGAAGTGATGAGCACTTTACATAATAGTTATTTTGCCACAAAAATGAATTTTACATCCGCAATTCTGTATCGTCACATTAATTCCATTTCCCAGGTAGCACAGAATGTGCGCTATTGTGCAATATTATTCAGTAGTATTATGCAATATTGTGAACATTGTTTAATAGCGTACAATAAAGTATAATATACGAGTGCTTCTGGGGTTATTCTAACAATGTAAATATCTTATTTCACCACAGACGCAGCGGATTCTAATATTAAAAATATTATGCAGTATTATATCATAAAGTATTCAACAATATTATATAATATTGTGAATATTGTTCAATATCAGACAATATTGTTAGACCGATAGTACTACTATACCAGTACTATTGTGATTATTCCAACAATGTAAATAACTTCCTTCAGCACAGACGCGGCGGCTTCTAAAATTCAGAGATAGGGCGGAGTAACCTCTTAAGCATCGTGTCTACAAGAGAAAATGAAGTACTTAAAATTTCTCCCCTAACAAAAAGTGACGTCGGGAACGCACATTCCAGGCAAAGAGAGAAAACTATTCACCGGTTCTGTTACGGCTACTGCACCACTTTGCGATTCCCGAAAGCCCCATTTCAAACCTGTTCCTTACAAGCAACAGTATCTTCAAGGAATGTGTTCCCTCCGTCCATCATTACAGACTGTACTGCCGTTCTCGTTTTCCAAGGGACCAATTAAGCCACAGTTCACTGGCAGAACAAAAAGAGGAGAGAAAATGGTGGATGAACTCAACTGTTCCAGTTGTTTCAAGTTTCATTTAGGCTTAAGATTGGTGGTCCTTACATTTTCTGGAGCTATTTCCTCTGCTTTTTTTTTCTTTATATTTCTTTTTGGTCGTTTCTTCTTTATCATCTTTTTCTTTAAACCTATGTGCTTTACAGGATATTGGATTTTTTTTCATCTTTATTGCGTAACGCTCGATAGGTTTCTAGAAGAATTTTTCTTTCTTCCATTTCTTCTTATCCCCCCCCTTTTCCCCCTGTTCGATAGAAATTTACTTCGTATGACAGTTGTCGACGATGTCATCAAATAATGAGCTGAAAATTATTTACTTTCTTTTCTCCTGATAGGATACACCATTTTTTTTAGCTGTGAACCGAATTTCTGTATTTTCTTTTCATCAACCAAGTATAAAAAGTACGAGTTAAAAAAAATACATAAACCTATTTTGTTCCAAATTCATTTTTTGTTCTATCTTAAAAACAGTATGCTACTAGCTTATTTTTTTAATGGCAACAAGAAGATTTTTCTTAATTTTCTATTGAATTCTTTAATTGTAATTGACTTTACCAAGAAGAAACACACAGGAACTCGGGGAAAAAAAAGAATTTTTTCATAAGGATTCTCCCTTTTTCTCACTCTTTTTTCAATTCGAATTTGGATTCCCATTTTTAAATCTTTTTATCAGTGGAAAATATTCTTCCTGGAAGTTTTATTTTTTGAAATTTTTAGTGTAATAGATTTTTGCAATTATATAATTCACTATAAGACATTTTTCCTTGTTATAAAATGGTTATTCTTCAGTTATCGAAATTTTAAGCTTAATGTATCAAGTGTAGCTATATATATACATGTTCTATATAATATGCATGTTCTAAATAAATGTTTCTAATCTAATATCATTTAAATTTTTTTCTAATGGATATTTTAAACACTGATTCCTTTTTCTTCAGAACACTGAATACCTTTAAATATCTAATTGATTTGAATTTAGATCGAACTTCTATGACCTAACTAGAAGGCAATAGAAACCTGATGGCAATCTTGGTTTCTGCACCGATAATTAGAGGCTCGGATTTGAGACCGTGTTTCATCAAAGATCCGCCTTTATGTGGTAACACAAATGCGCTGTAACATTGAATTTGCTGATGTTCAAATATCTCGCGCAACTTTGTACAGAAGAGGAGATGCTAGATAGAGTGACGCCAGTGCTTCCCCCCCTCTTGATATCAGGTTTGTAATTATGGCATACATACAGAAACTACCCTCCTACTGACTCAAAATGGGACGTTATATGGAACAATAAACCTAATTAATTGGGAAATAGTATTTTTCCTGTAAAATACTGTGTCTATCTATCCATTAAATCCCCTCCCCTTAAACAAAAAAAACCTCACTTCACTCAGTACACTTTTCCAAATATGTGTCAATACAAAAAATTTTTTTTTGAATATATGTACTACAATAATTAAGTTGCATTGCAATGTATACGTTGCTTTTTGTTATTATAGATATTTTAGAGATGTTTTCGCAATATGACTATTATTGTATAGACACTTGGATAGCTTGAAGTACTTGTTTATTTTTGAGCTTCCACCTCGGATTCTTGGTGATTTTCAGATTACGTCAAAATCGTCAAATTCCGCTATATAGATATGATGCAAAAATTCATCAAGAAGTCTGGTGATGGTTTGCACATTTTGTCAATTTATCTCAAGGAACGAAGAAATATATAAGTATACTTATTATTTTACAGATTTCTGTTCTATGTTTTACAGATGCAGTTCCGAAAAGCTTATATTAAGAAATTCATAGAAATAATGTAAATCAAGTGGACCATAAATTTCTATACGAGAGACCTCTCAATGACTACAAAATTTGGATCGTTTCGTCAAAACATTTAACGACAGAAATCACCTATATGAGTGATTTTCACGCTCTTGGAATAAAAACAGATAACAGTGGACGGAAAAGAGATTATGCAAAGTTTTATTAACGTTTGAATTTTAAAGACGGATAAAATACAAATGAATGATAATATAAAACTCACAGAAAATAATATTTTACTTATTAACGTTCGTATTCCTTGAACAACAAGCAAACTTTTTCAGTGCAGTTGACCCTCACTTGATCTCAATTTCAAATTACAACTTCGGTATTTCCGTTTTTTTTTCCCCCGAAATTCATCATCTTACACAGTCTATAGTATGTATATATATATATATATATATATATATATATATATATATATATATATTTGAATTGCTATGTTGAACTAAACATGGAAATCTATACTTTGGTCACCTTATGCTCTTTAACTTATTAATTTTTTTTTCTGCTGGATTATATTAAAATAGTAGCACACCCTATTTTAATTCCCTCTTACAAGACAATATGTGAAGAGAATGAGTATAAAAAGTGATGGATATTCGCTTCTTATATTTATTTCTACTTCGATATGAAAAACAAAAACTTTTTTTGGTATATTGTATGAAAAACGAGCTTGCTCGCGTAATTTACTTGGCCTAGAAATTGTGAAGAATTTATCAATAAACAATAGTACACTCTAGTACAAAACGCTTGCAAAAATGCAAAAAAAATAGGAGACCTTTTTTTTTCATTCCCCGTGGTCGCATCTGGATGAAAGCTCTGTCCATGGCAAAATATTTCTGACATTTCAATATTCTTAGACAATACAACAGGAAATTACCTTTTTTATTGATTTCAATACATTTCAGTCAAGAATCTACTATTTTCTGAACTGATGGGGGACTTTTTCAAACGAATGGGACATCAGACATTATTCTTTTGAAACAGCTTTCTAAATAAGAACGCGAGTAAAACTCAGAAGTAGATTTAGTAATAATAATAAACAATAATTTTTAGTAATAATATTGATTTTAGTAATATTAATCTGAGTAACTGAAATTTATATGTATTTTTGGATCGGTTGTGTGATAAACTATTTTAAAAAGTAGAATTATTGATTACTTTTATTGTATTTCTATTTTAAAAATTTATTTTCAGATGATCTGTTTAAATTCATTGATTACATTTCCATTCAGTTTCATTTGATTTCTTCTCACTTTTTACTTGAAATCAAAATCTATAATATTTTAAGCCATTTACGACGCATTTAAGAAGAGAAAAAGAAAACGAAAATTTTACATTGAAAGAAAACTAAAAACTGGATGAACTGCTTTGGAAAAAAGGAATATCTGCAACAACCCCCATGCTAATTTTACAAAATTTATGTAATTTATTAGCATTTTTGTGCTTGAAATAGAATATTCATGTAAGGAAATTGTTAAAAAAAGATGCTATGTTTTGTATGTTTTTGTTGTTATGATTCCCAATAAGAGACAAAATAGGCAATTGGTTTTTAAAAACCTCGTAATTTTGAAGAGCCCCTAGTGCCATTAGATTTTTGTGGCATTTTCCAGGTAATGTAATATTATTATTTGTCTTCATCTACAGTAATCATGTCAATGAACTCATTACTGAGCGTTTTTTTTTATTTCAGTGAGTCATAACATTTATTGATTAATAACATCTCATCTAGAGATTCATTCATAATCTGTAAAAGGTAACTGTTTTCAACCGACTTAGGCAGCACAGCCTGATGCTGTGCAATATTGTGTGATGTTATATATTATTCAATATTCAATAATATTATGCAATATTAGGAATATTATTTAATATCATAAAATATAATATATGTTTGTGCTCTTAACGGCAAGGGAAAGAAAAGGTAAATCTCTGAAATTTGCGTTGTCTTTGTGCCTCATAATTTCTATATAAATATATTTTAATGGTTTATCTGTTTAAAAAGTGAGAAGTTTTTTCGTTCCCACATTAAATATGAAAAGCTCAAAGCAGAATTTCAATTGGAAAGAAATATAATTACCAGTTTCAATTAAATTTTCAGCTGGAGATAAAAGCCAAATTTATTTCTAAATGGAGTTTTCTCTAAATCTCTGCCGGCTAGCATAAAAACACATATGAATTTTCTAAAGGGCTTTCAAACATCCCGGTCTGCATCGTTAATGAAGCCTCTAATAAAAATGAAACGATGTAAATAGCATAATTAAGCTTAAGACGAAGGTCTATGTTATGAATAAGTACTTTAAGACATGTCATAATCATTGAAAATTCTATGAACTTGAATAATTTATTTTTCTCCAATATTTTTCCTTCTTGTTTTTAGACGAACTTGTGTTTCTAATTAATTAATTAAGCCAAGAAAGCAGAGCAATTACTTTTAATGAGACACTCATGTAGACAATGAAGTCTAATTTACGACGAAAGGATGATGCCATTCATTTTTAAGTACTAAGTATATTAATTACTTTATAAGGTTGTAATCGTCATTTCTGTATGAAATTTACAAATTTTTCTAATGTGTAATAGAAAAGACTTATAATTTATGGCAAAAAAAGAAAAAGATTTCACTGGAGAGGAAACATACATGTATGTCTTGAAGGTTATGCTATTAAGCGAAAAAATATTTTTAACAACTTTTAAAACGGTAAAATTAATTGCAGGTTTATTTATCAAGAAAATTGGATTAAGAATTAGCATCTTAAAAGATGGATAACGAAAATTATTAAGGAATTATTTTAGATTTCTTTATTTCAAACATTTAAATCAAAATATATTTTAAAAGGCAGTTTGACATAGAGAAGTGAAGATAAAGAATTTAGAAGTCACTAATTAACCATTTTTGTTTAATTTTTAAATAGTTTTATTAAGTTATGCTAATCAAGGATTTTTTTTCTTTTATCTAAAGCTATGTTTCTGGAAGATGTAGATCTTCTATAACCATTTGAATAGTAATTATGACCACAAAAAATTGTGAAAGCATCCAAGAATTTCTGTGTCCCAATTAAACGTTATTTGGAAATTTAAAATAAGCATGTCTTTAATATCTAGATTATTTTTTATACTAATAAAATTTAGAGGGATCATATTGTTTATTTGATAAACATTTTAATTTTAGTATTTGAGATTTGTCATGTGTTTTAAATTTGCAACAAAATGTTTTTAATAATAAACTGTGGTATAAATATATAAATTGTTGGGTTGTGGTATAAATAAGTAATAATAAAAAAATATTATTACTTATTTATACCACATAATAAAAAATGCACACATAATAAAAAATGCAATCAATAAGAATATGAAGAAATAAAAGCATTACTAATTTGCTATTTTTCGGCGCAACTGAAATCCAAGCTGAAATCCAAAATTCAGGTCTGATAGAACGCCGTTACGTACGAGTAGAGCCACTATAGCAAAGGTGGGAATGGTAGGTGGGCCAAAGCGTCCAAAACAAATCTTTACAAATTTGTAGGAACAGGGAAAATTGTTTCGGAAACTTGCCACAAAACAACCAGGGCTTTAGGAACCTACAGATTTTTATTTCATTGGACACATGAAAAGGTCGACACATGAGGTCAGAAGCTTGTCTCTGACAATGACCGCAAACGGGCCATGCAACAGATGCTCTAATATCAAAACTGTTGCAGATGAGATATATATTTTCAAACTACTCCAATGGTAGGACAAATGCATCAACCTGAACGACAGCTATGCCGAAAGTTAGTAAAATGGCATTATACTCATTTCTATTTAATATTATCATTCATAGCATTTTTTATTTTATTTTTATGTTTAAAATTATGTTCGTTATTTATTTACATCCCTTCGTATTAAAATATTTACATAGTACATTTAACATAAGAAATGTTTTTACTTACTCGGAATTTATTTTACTGCGATAAATTTTAGTTTATAGTTATTCATTTTTCTTTTATATTAGAAACTCTCGTTTAATAGAATAATAAAATAATTCACATTTCTTTATCATTTTTATTTTCTCGTGTACAAAATAAAAAGAAAAAGTATAGTAATTGACAAAAAATTCGAACTGGAGATTATAATGATTCTAAACGTTTTAAACCCCCTTGAATTCGAAAAACACAGTTTTGGAAAATGCCCATCTGTCTGTCTGTGACAAAAATAACTCAAAAACTCTTTGAGCAAAACAGATGGAATTTAGTATACAATTCTTTCACCAAATTTATAGATTTCTAATAAATATTGAGCAAAATACATTTTTAGGAAGTCTGTCTGCCCGGCTATTATAATATAAGTTAAAATGATAATTAAAAAGCGAAGAGAACTAAATACATAACATTAGGGATACATTACGACTACAAATGTAGTTTTATGTCAAATTTTTGTATCAATAGTTTGGGATAAAAGTGACAAAAATAAAAATTCGATTTTCAGATACTATTAATCGCATGTCAGGGATTAACGGCCAAAACTCTCGCCAAGGATCATACAATAGATTCAAGAAGATACTAAATTCAGGTCAAAGGGTAATATTTCATAACAATTGTACGGCAGTATGTGAAAGGTATTCTCTGGGATAATGCGTTTATCAGAGAGTATGCGAGACAGTTTAGAGACCACTACCATAGGTTTCTTTTAAAGCATCATATTATTTTGTTATTTCAAACAGTCACTTACAATATTTGATCACTTCTTTATTTTATAGTTAAAAGACTTTTTTTTCTTTTAAAGCAACATATTGTTTTGCTATTTCAAACAGACACTTATAATATTTGAATGCTTCGTTATTTTACAGTTGAAATACGCAATTTTTTATTATATATAATAAGATTTCTTCAACTTAAATCGCAAAAGTATTATTCCCCTTATGAAAGTGAAGATTATTTAAGTTTGAATATCGATTCGATATATCACATCTTCAAAGACACCCACACAAAATATTTTCAAGGATTCTTCCTTGCTTGCTTTGAACAAACAAAAAATTTTGAGAACCCCGTTTCCTTTTTGACAATAATTTTAAAGATAAATGACAAGCACTTTTTCTTTTTCATTCTTTTCCTGTCGTAAGTTTTTTTCCTTCCTAACCTTTAAGGCGAGTGTTTCTATTCTTTTTGTAAGCATTTATTGATATCTAGTGCACAATCATCATTCTTTTTCTTATTGACTAGATCATTTCGAATTTGACAGGCAAACAAAAAACATTTTTCTATCTCCAACTGGACTTCACGCACTTGCATTCGAACGTTTAATATGGAAAAGGGAGTAAGTTGTCAGCCATGTCATGTGTACAATTTTATATCTGAATTTTTTTTTGTTTACTTTTGTAAAATAAATTACTGTTTTTAAAGTGGCTGGCTTGTGATGATTTTTTGCTGTTATTGATTTTTTTTTATTTTCAGATATTAAAGGTCACGGGAAAGAAATTTCAAAATGTGTAGAAATTCATGAAAAAGAAAAATGAAGTTCATCTGTGCTTGAAAGAAAGCATCGTTTATCACTTTTTGGCATTTATATTTTATCAGTTTTGTTTTTCACTTTCTGAAATATATATAAATCAGATATTTATATAAAACTTAAAATAAAATATCTAAGTCAAACTAAATATTGATTTTTTTTAAAGTTTCAAATCACGATGTGTGGCATCTAAGTGTGTTGATAATTGCGTTTCAATTATAATAAATTTATTATTTTGCTTGTTTTTTGTTTTTTTTTGAATATCGAAATTTGATTTTAAAATTTCAGATAAGATCCTCAGTATTAGCCTCATGAAATTTAGGATTTGTTCTTATATGAGTACAACATTACATTATAAGGACATATACTAAATATATTGTTATTAAAATCAATAAATCATAAAGGAATATTGAAATATATTGCATAAAATAAAGTAATTATATTAATGAAAGAATTATAATTATATTTAATATAGTTTTTTATAATGAAAGAATTCCACTACATTAAAATTAATTATTTTTTCAAGCAATTATACTTTATGAAGTCCTTTCAAAAATGCAATCAACATTGACATTGAAATATTTTTACATAAAGTAATTATTTCAACAAATGAATTTCTCTTACATTTAAAGCAATTTATTTTTTTTATGCTAATAGAATGTGAAAAATTAAATGAAATGAAAAGTAAATGATTAATATAATTAAAATAAATAAATAAAAGTAAATAATTAATATAAATAAAAAATAGAAAATAAAGAAATAATTAAAATAAATAATAAATAACTAAAATAAATAAATAATAAATAACTAAAATATATAAATAAACAATTAAAATAAATAAACAAACAATTAAAATAAATAAATAAATGAATAAATAAATAAATAATAAAAAATGAAAACAATCTAATAAAAATTAAATAGTTAGTTAAAATCTTATTAAAATCGCAATAGCTAATTATTCTTGAAAAATTATTATAAAATTATTATGGAGTATAATCTTCCTAAATACGTAAATACGAAATAAAAAACATTTTATTATTGCGTTATAATACTATGTAATTTTTAAAATAAACTTTACCAAATCTCATTCTTTCTTAATACTATTACTGAAGATTTCTAAAAATATCAAGATATACTGAAGATATCTGAAAATATCAAGAAATATATACTGAGGATATCGAAATAATATCAGGTCAATATTTTCATTTCATTTTGAAGCGAAATTTTAATTATATGTGATAATTTTTCAATATAAAATATATCAAATTGTACATCTGTGTTTTTAGATTATAAAAACATCCTATATCCTAAGAAAGAAAACCGAATAATATCCTAAGAAAGAATACCCTTCCTCCTAAACCTCATAAAAATTTGTTATCTGGTATGTCATCTATAATAATTTCAAATGCTCCGTATGAAGCCAAAAACTTCTCGCCATGTAATCTCCAATGCAAGCAGCGAAGGAAGAAATCTAGGAAGAAAGAGTGAGCTGTTCTCACAAAGTGACGCCAAAATGAATTATCGCTTTCGTTTACTTCTCCAAGAAGTTTGCTGCAGCAGAAAATGAAGATGTCTTGCCGGGCTTGTCATCAACCCTCCCCACGTGATTCACATTCTTTAATTGCCGACAGGGGCCTTTTCCTACTCCCCAGGTCAAAAGTCAAGGGAGTGGTTAATGAGAGGGGAGTGAGGATGGTAGGGTTTATGACTTGGCCCCACCATAAAAGTGTCTCTCCTCGTTTCGTCTTCGTCTTCACGCTTGCAAGCACTGCTGCAGACTGGAAATTTCTTTCAGTTTTGGCGCGAGTGGGAAACGTCGCCCGCTGTGAGTTTCCGCTAGCGTAATTACATTTTTATAGAAGTTGATTCTTTTTCTGGGAGATCTCCACTGAGGAATGTCTGTTGCAATTTGAATGTTTCGAAAGTGGTTTGAATCCCTTAGGTTTGTCTTTTCCTGGAATATAGTTTTCTAGCTAAAGCTTCTTCTTCTACTACTTTTTTTTTTTCAATTCTCCGCATTGTATTAAATTTTTCCGTAAAGAATGCATAGATTATTTTATTGTTTTAGCTTGGCGAATTGTTAATACAATTTTTTTTTTATAAGTAAGTAATCTACGACATTTCCATTTGCGTTAAGAAAATAAACTTCCTTTTATTGTGACACTGCAAAAAATATAACTAGGTTTTTAGCCTTTAGAATTTTATATATATATATATATGTGTGTGTGTGTGTGTGTGTGTGTGTGTGTTTTGGAGCTTATTTAAAACACCTCGTTTATAGAAAATATGATTTAACCGTTTTTTGAAATTATTTTATTCTATTAATAATGCATAATAATAAAAATCGGCGTCTCCTTTCTCTTAATAACCATTTTAGTTCTCTTTTCATAATTCTCAAAGGAAGATTAAAATATGGAATTTCATAAAAGATGCAAAACTTATATTTTGAATTATTCTAAATATTATTTAAACAAAATTAATTATTTCTTTTACAGAAATGAAGGAAATATGATGCATAAAATGTTTGCTTCAGTGAATGAAAACGAATAACATATAAAAATAATTATAGAAAACAAATAATTTAGGCTATTTTTCTTGAGATTTTATTAACAAATCAGTGGAATAATAATAATTTGTGTATTTACATAAAAGATCTATGTAAGAATAATTTTTGACATTTTAACCAGCTCAAATGTCAAAGACTTCTAATTTGAAATACAATTTACTTTGAAAACAATGTATCAGTAATTAAAAGAATGCAATAATCTGTACCATTGTTTTATAAATAGGTTATTATTTCTAGAAACGATTACCCCAGTGGCGAAGGTTTATCTCACTTTTAAAGGATTATTGAAATTTTATGAGAGGCTTTTATAATGTTCATTTAAATTAGCGTTAGATAAACATAAAATAAAAAAATGATAAATGGTGATTTTTAGCTTATTTTATGGTAAAATGCATTTATTTCTTTTTAAATGACATTTAGTGCTTTTTAATCCAGATATAGCTGATTGAGAAAGCTGGTTTGAAAATAAATGTTTACGAATAATGTTATTTCAAATGAATTCGTTCTTTCTTTTATATAAATTTTAAACGAACTCTTTAATTTATTTAACATTGTGGAGAGTGAAATATTTGACCAATATTAAAAAAGGCTCTAAAGAGCATATGAAGTATTGATAGAAGAGTAGTTGTTGATACTTAATTGCCTTACAGACTGTGTTTGGAAAATTGATATTTCTATCATGTAGATACATTTCAAGGTTTATATTCTGAATAAACACATATAAACGACTTAAATTAGTTTCAAATTACAAAAAGGCTGTATTATTTCATCAATATGATGTCCTTTCAATGCTGGATTTTAAGTAATGCAGCCAATGAATTATTTTGATGCTTTTTATAGCTTCCTCCCATCATCACTATAAGTGTGAATTTCAATTAAAAAGTATTGAACTTACTGAATTCAGTATTTCGAAAATTTCCTTCTTACTAGATTCAAAAACGATCTGAATCATAAATTATTTTGTAAATATAACAAATGTAATGCATTTGCTCAGATTGAGATTTTAGTTTCTATAATGTGTTAATAACATTGATTAAATGCGCAAATTTTATTTCAAAAACGCTTTTTTAATATAATACTAAGTGATTATATTATTGCTTTCTTGAATGTAAGAAAATAAATTGAAATAAAATGAAATATTAGAAATGGAAATAAATATATATATATAAAGAATGGGGGAATCATAAATATATTATGCTAGATAAAAAAATTCAGCTTTAAATCACTTAAAATAAGACAGATTTTATAATGATTTGCTAAAACTTGAAAATTAACAGAAGAAAAACAATAAAAACATTTTAAAACTGTGTAATAATTAAGTATATATTAAAAGTACAATACATCTCACTCGAAAGTATGAATAGAGTAATTTGGAAAAAATAAAATGAGAATTGCATATAGAAAATATCTGGCCACAAAATTGTTTTGAATCTTATACTATGAAAAAAATATTTCTGTTTAAAAATGCCTTCTTTCAACTAATAAATAACATCACAAGGCATCTTGAAGAACTGAAATAAACTTATATACAGTGTATTTTAATTTAATTAATATTACCTCAGGAATTCAACATTAACAGGTTTAAGATATATCGCAATAGATCATTAATATTGTAGAAGGAATAACTTTTCCCTCAGCACTTCATTCTCTTTCAGTTTGATGTAAAGATGGTTTGTTTCTCCGATATGAGGAAGTTGCTGTACGATAACGGGTTTTGCAGTTTTCAGTTGCGCTACTTATAGAAAAACTAACTTGGCATTGTTAAAATAAAGGGACGTGAAATGTGCCAATGGAAGAAGTGCAGTGGAAAGCAAATTACATAGATTTAAATAAATGAGTAATCATATAAAATACAATTACTGAAAGTATAATAGTTTCGCTAAACAAATTGAATGAGTGTTCATTTTTTTCTTTGAAAATGCAATCTTAATTAATTTCAGATTTTAGCTATTTAATTCTAGGGAACATATCGCCTTTGTTACATTTGACGGTAGTTAGAGGTGACATTTTTAAGTTATGTGCCAGTAAATGCGATCTTAATAAATCACATAGAGCTACATTTCGAACCTCAAGCTAGATATTGGATTTATGAAGGCTTATAGGGAGTCCATAGATGAGAATTTATCATTTACATACTTTTATTATAACCAAAAGTTACCACGATGAAACTACACTTGTTACTGCATTAAATTATACCACATAATTATTATTTTGATGCTATGATGGTGACATTCTTACATTTGATGGTAATTAGCTGTAATAAGTTATGTGCCAGTATATGTAACGTAAAGAAACTATATAGCGTCACGTTTCGTACAGAAAGGAAAATATTAGATTTATGAAGGATTGTATGAAGTCTATAGATGAGGATCTACCCTTAATATTCTTTAAATTTAGCCAAAGGTTCCCATGTTGATACCACTTTTTCTACTGCATCAAATTATATTGTATTAGATGTATTTTAAGGCTATGATGATAATCGACGTCTGATTAAATATTTTGCATATAAAAATGAAGGAAAATCTCTATTTAAGTTGGTAATGAATCATGGGACAAATACAAGAAACAATTATATTTTGTGCATTATTTAAAAAAATACCTTTTTGCATACTCAAATTTAATCTTTCATTCTTCAATTTGCTTTTCAGAACATTTCCGCATTTCAGGAATTTGTTTTGTTATTTGCTCTATACAAAGGTAAGTTATATTTCTAACTCCATATCACTGCTACTCTTTTTTTTCATATGAAAAATGCTGCATATACTATAAAAAAATATATAACTCCCTTACTTCAAAGTAACTATAGCATTAATTCAAAAAACTATTACTTGCAGAAGTTAGAACCTCCATAGAAAATATCTTATAGTTACGTAAGAAACTTAGACTATATTTCTTTCTTGCTAACAATTTCAAAAAATATAATGCATTAGCTAAAAACTTCCCTCATTTTTCTCCTTTTTTTATATTTTGGTATCGAAAACCAAACACTCACACACAAAAAAATCCTGCATGTTTTAAAAATAAGATTTCACTAATGATTCACAAAGTAAAAAAAAAAAAAAAAAAAAAATTCGCCAAAACCACAAAAAACGAAAAAAAAAAAAAATCTCAACAAAACTATATTCATTGATGTGAAGGGAATGGAAAAAGGAAACTTCTCTTTGCATTATCGCTCCTGAAAGACATCACGAACTTTTTTCCCTCTCTATCTCTCCCCTCCCCCCAGTTCTTTTTCCACAGCACACATCTTCATTGATACCGAATAAATAGCAATAAGAGATGAAGAGCTGGCCGTCTAATTATTTCTTTCTGCGAAAGAAATGTGAGTTTGGCTCGAAAACTTCTCCTCGAAGTGGACACATGTTATGTATCGACCGGGCGTAAAATATGGGGTTTTTCCTAAAGATTTTGGAGCTGGAGAAAACTGGAAATTGCACTTCACTGTTCGGTCAAGCGTGGAGATTTTTCGAAAACTTTTCAGAACAAGCATTAACGCGGGTATGGGGAGGGTACAGCAGCACATCATTGCGGCGGTACTTGGCAGTTAAAAGGTACACACATATTCGACTTTTAGAAGGTATTATTAAATGGGGTAACTTTTACCATGTTTCGAGTATTCAATCTTGGTACTGCTGCTATTAGACTGGGTAAGCGGAAACTAATTTTCTTGTCTCGAATGTTTTTAATGGCGGCGAAAAGAAAAAAAAATGAAGAAATTTTGTTGGTGGCAATTTTTTCGATTATAGTTAGCAGAGAGCTATGTGACGAGTGTTGTTGATCATATTTTAGGAAAGAGAAAAAGAAAGAAAAGTTAATTGAATGTATTTTATCCCAGTTAAAATGTGACAAGATTGTGATTAAATCTAATCTCATTTTTGAATTTCTAGAGTAATACATTAGTAATGATATTTGAAGTAAATTATATCTAAAATAAATTAATGAAAAAATATTTTTAAAATTAAAATATGTACGTTATTAATATTATTTATTCATTTAAAATTCTTCTATTATTGAAAAAAATTCCTGGAATAATCTTTATGTTTCAGGTATGAAAGAAATTAATTGAAGATACTTAATTCCAGTCCTCTGTTTTAATTATTTCTTAAAAAATGAGTAAGTTCAACATGAATCTTCAAATTTACATTAAAAAAACAATTCTTTTCTTAATATTATTTCTAATAATTTGAAATGTAAATATCCATCATTGAAAAATGAGTCATTAATAAAATGAGTGGAACTCGCTCAATTGTGTAAAGCAATTAAATACATTGTTAGCAAATTTAAATAAATATTAAATTATTTTCGTACAAAGCTATAAGAAATAAAAATCTTATTCAATTCCATGCTGAATCTGAACTATAATTATCATTATTAAGAAAAAATAACAACATTTGAAAAATTTGTAGTTTTATAAAAAAAGAAAATAATTCTTCACGATTTCATATAAAATGAATAAAGTAAATATTAGTATTCCAAATATATTTAATAAATTAAATGAATGAAAATTTTTAATTCTATTACGAAAACTAATTCTTTATTAGAAAACTAAAGTGAAATAAAGCTGTCTTTCATAAGGAGTTCAATGGTGAATCAGAATTATTAATATCCCTATTTAAAAGAAATAACTTAAATTTGAAGTATACAAGATTTTAAAGCCTTAAGAAAAATATTGCCATAGTCCATAGGCAATTTCAGTTTTCTTGAAATATATTACCCAAATACATTAATTTTATTCTTTTACCAACACAATTAAGATTTTGTGAAATTAATATTGTACCTGCAATAGCATTATTTTTTCTTAATACAATAATATTTTTCATACAATCATTTTTTTATAATGTGGATCAATAATACATGTATACCTTATGTGACATATACCTTATTAATACAAGATATTGTACACAATCTGCACAATTTTGCTTATATTCTGAATACCATACAATTCCATGAAAATATCGTGAGAGGGCTATTATTTATTTTACCACAAAATATACAACATGACACCATTCAAGTAATATCGTCAATCAATTACGATGGAATCAATGTTTTATGTAAAGGAATTTACTTTTTCTGAGGAAAAAATTCCCCTATCGATAAATTAAAAAACATATATGAAAATAAATTCAAAGGAAGAATTCATCAAGTATATTTTATTTTCGCTAATAAAACAATCTTCTTGATGCCATCTGTGATTGCACTTTATTCGCTTATTTTATAATTATTTCGCTTGCTTATCAGCATATATGATTTTCTGTACAACACGTATATATTGATTAAAAGAATTACTTGGCAGAATCATTTTAATCCAACAGAATTAAACTCAAACCACCGGCAATATCATTCCCTTTCAGTTCATTTTAGAACAAAACTCACATTCTTGTCGATTTTTATCAGACCTGCAACCCACATCACCGGAAATTAGGAAAGCAGATAACTTCACGTGCGTCTTTATCGTGTTTAATAATAATCTGCGGAGAAGAAAAACGCGGAAAAATTTCTGAAAAAATTCTCCGGAAGCCAAATATTTCCACCGGATTACAACCTTTGTTGTGGAACAGGTTGTCAAACATCTACCCCACCAATGCCCTGAGGTAGGAGACGTTTAATCGTCTTTTTCCCTAAAACATGTTCGTTTTCCCCATCTCCCAAGTATGCCTTCAATATATTTATTTCTTGATTGCCTTTATTCGCTCTAAAAGCAGATGAACCAGCGTAGGTGTGCTATTGTTGCTTTATCTGCTTTAGTCTATTATCGCATGGTATGCTTAGCTTAGAGAGGCTTGTAATATCCTTAGTAACCTGAAGCTAAAAGAGATTTTCCCTTTATTGGATTAGATTTTCATAGAAAAGTATGTTTCGCTCTTTTCTACAGAAGTAAATGTTAAAAAAGGGCGCAAGTGCCTGGAGGCTTTAGTTTATTAAATGAAGTTTTCGTATCAGCGTCCTTGGAGTTTTCCATCAACAGCCGCTGGAGTGGTGCATTAGAAGATAATCTTTATCAATGCAATTATCTAAAGGTTTGCTTAGGGGATCGCTTATTCATTTTTAAAAATAATTACGGCAAATAAATCGATAGAGTAATATTGTTCATTATTTTTCGGAGTATTTTGATATTTTTTTTTGTTATAAATTAGGAAAAACATACTAATATTTTTGCAGGATAAAAAATATAATAAATTAATCGAAAAATAAAAGAAAAATGTTAATTTCGAAAGAAAAAAAAAAGATTTAACTGACACATATGCCAATTTTCCGATATTATAATATTTGTTTGCAGTTGAATTCTAATGTACTGACAATATCAAATTTCGTGTCTAAATAGGTTTAAACTAAAATATTAAGAGTAATTCTCATTTATATTAAATCCTATATATGATATTAATTTTTTTTCCTTACAGAAAATACATAATTTTGTGCAATGGATAGTTTTTTGTCAAAAACTTTGAACAGTGAAAATAGTTTTAAAATTTACGTTGACACGAATGCAAATTCGAATAAAACAAATCTAATAAAACAGAGACAAAAAAATAGCGTAACTTGTAAAATTTGTAAAACAACAATTTACATCTGTCACAGGAAATATTTACTGACTAAGGTAGATATATCAAAGAATTACCTGCAGTGTAGGAAATTGGAAATGTAAGAATATAGAAATGGAATGAAATAAAAAAAAATCGAAACAATTTCATTTGTGAATGTTTCTTTTCTGGAAGGATATTTTGACAAATGCATGCGTACCGTAAGTTATGTATTTGATTTAGATTTTCCGAATTTTTGTAAGTGCTTTATCAAAATAATTTAAATAAAAGAAAACTAGGCAATAATGAAGTTTATAAAGAGAATAGTTTGTAAAGTCTTACGCTTATAAAAAAAGTGAATATGAGGTATCGTTTATTGTTACAATGCATAAATAAATCTATTAAGTAATTCTGCTTTGAAACTTAAATTTAGAATTCCAGAAAATATTAAATAAATACCTATATAAAATCGATAACATTACCATTTATTGTAAACCGATAATCGGTTCATAAATAAAGTCTTTGGATGGATTTCCGCTTATCATTGCATCTAAAAGTGAATATTATCTGTTCAAGCAAATCACTACATACTCTGGATTGTAAGAATTTCCTTTTCTAGGTGAGCATAAAGCTTTCTGAAATATAATTCATATAAGATTTATCAATATATTATATATTTACAAAGAAAAACCACAGAAAATTGTGCATTTTTAGAATACTACCAGTAAAAATTTAATTTAGTATCATAGTTAATTTTATAAGCAGTCTGCTGAAATGCACATTTTTATTTTAAACCTTAAAACCGTTTTATTGTAAGCCTTTGCTTTGTTGTTGAATATGCATGCCCATGATCTCTTAAAATGTCCTATTGCTACAATTTAATAAATGAAATGAAAACGCAAAATTATACTGATATAGAAATAAAGAAAGTAATTCTTTAGATAATCTCAAATTATTGATTTCCTAACCAATAGCCCATTTTGTCTGTTCAATAATCTTGTCCTGATCAAAATACTGTCAACTAATAACCAGAAAATAGCAAAGAAGTGCTTACATGCTTTTCCACAATTATCGTGATAGAAAATTATATCCTTTCAGATTTCACTCATAGTAATCTGAATGTTAAGAATAGTTTACTTATTCCATCACAAAAAAGTGAAATCCGAAAAGAAATCAATATAGCAAAGCATAGACTCTGCTGATTATAGTAGAGAAAAATACCTCACTTGCTCAAAAACTCGATCAAAGTTTCCACAAGTAAGGGTTACGAGCCATTTACATAAGAGGAAAAGAAACAATGTTGTAATCCCATGCGAATGGGGAAAAAATCAGTTAGAGCGATGCAGCCGGACTCGGGCATCACGTCCTGAATTTCTGATTGGTCGAGAACATTTCGTCCCGAAGCAAAAGGCGGAGAAAGAGAATCTTAATGACCGGGTCACGTTTTTTAGGCGGGATCCAAGATTTATTGGAGATTCAACAAAAGATCGATTTGATACCAATCAGGGATGACAGTCATGTGCAACTGCAGACAGCGCCGTGATGCTGTGAGTAACGTGTTCTATAAGTGGAATGAGCACCATTCGTGAGATGGTATTCTACTGCGTTTTGCAATATTGTGAGTTGAGAAATGCTGTATTCGAGAGGAACTGGATTTATTTGAATGATACTCATTTTTATATTTGAATAATGGCGAATGCAGTTAGTTTTTTATTATAGAAAATATTTGAAATTTTGCTTTTTATTAGTAGATTGGAAATGCTTTATTCCACCATGTTAAACAGGAGCAATAATTTCATATGTAATGCAATATTTCAAAACAAATGACATTTTTTCAATTCCATTTATTAAGATGACTGATTTTTTTTCATTAAAACACATCTTTTTCATAGAAAGTTCATTTTTTTCACTTTATTTATTATTTTCATATAAAGGTTTTCCTTCTCAAAATATTCAATTAAATTGTATTATTGTGATGAACCATATTATTAAGTTTTATTCATTCCAGTTTTTTATTTAAAAATGCCTATTATTTACAACACTTTCTTATAGACATTTCACAAATTAAGTATGAATAAAAATTATTTTAATAGATTTGTCTGAATCTACATTTCCCCCTGTTTACAACATACTATGACTTTGGGATAATAAAAAGTGTTCAAGAGTTAGTTTTCTTTTGGACATTTCCCATATGTATGTGAGTTTTTGAAAATGTTATATAAGACTATAATATTAATGATTGTTTTATTTTCTGAAACATTACATTAAGATATATATATATATATTGTCAGTTGTTGCATTTTGCTTAACACTTTAGAGTCTGAGTTATTTTGACAATATCCATCTGAGCTGAAGGCTTTGGGTATTTTTCTTATATATATATTTTTTTAATTACTTGAAAAAGATGGATTTTACTAATTTTTTATCATGCACATTATTCTTATTCATAATGAAATAATTATTTAAATGTATTCAAAATTAATATTTAATGAGAATTTATTGAAAACGCGTGTTGTAAATGCACCATTCGTGAGATGGTAAGTAATAATGTTCTACATAAGAAAAGATCATTTGATAAAATAAAATTTTACATAGATTTGAATAAAATCTTAACCAAATTTTGTATAAATAGCTGAAAATAGATTTCACTTATAAATAAACATTATTTAGTAAAATTTGCTTTTATAGAGTACATTTGAAAGCACAGATTTGTACAAAAAGCAACGCCATAAGGTTCATAATGAATTCTAGTTTCTTTTCTTAATATTTTTCCATTTCTATCCTATCTATATTATTTTTTAAAAAATAAATGATGTTTAAATAATATATGAAAAGGTCTCGAATGTACATTTTCCATATTTTTATAATCCAGAAAGAGAATTTGATACTTCTTTTTTAGTAAAAGGTGAATGATTAGCACGATGTTGAAAAGAAGTCAGAGCATAGTTAAATTTGACCCCGAGATATTCTCGGGCATAGTTCGTTTCGCCATAAACGGCAGCCAGAGTGATTCTCGATCTCAGACTTCAAAGTGTAAATTCTAGTGCAGAAGTAATTATTAAATTCCAAATTATCGAGAATAAGTAAATAATAATAAAGATAAATAATAAAAAATAGTATAAAAGTAATAAAGATAATTCTATTGATTGCTCATGAAGATATATTAATTAAATCTTTATAAAAGTATTCTTCATCTGTTGGAATGCTTTTGAATCACTTAGTTCCCGTAGAAAGGCAATTTAACTCCCTTTTAATTGCGTAAATGCTGTGCAATATTAATTTGTTAGCAAATACATTAACATTGCTAAAGTACTCGCTTAATACTAGATCCAGTGCTTGCTTTTACGCTAAAAGTTAATGTCTATGGCGCTGAATCTCCTCATTTTACGACTGAAGGTAACATTTTCCTTTCCTAAACAGCATTGCTTTGCCATTTGGACGTCTGGCGCTTAATGAGTTGTAGCATTTTTGGCATCTCTATTCTTTTTCCTGTTTACTCTTCCAGGGTCTGAATTGTTTTTCGATTAATGCTGGATAGAGAAAGCCCCATCTGCTACGTGAAACAGCCTGAATCACACCAAGGATTACATTTAAAGCTTATTACAAGATAACTAACTGATACGAAATCGATAACAGACCAGAATGTTTTGGAAAAGCTCTATTTGCCCCGAAAAATTTATCTGGAATCGACGTTTTAGTATGCGTCTATATTTCTACCAAATCAATAATACATTCTGTGGAATTCATTAGATTATCTGAGGATAATCAGGCATTTAACAACTTTATGCTTTTTCTTATTCCAATAAATAATTAATTTTTACCTATTAAAGTCCATTTCCCTCATTTAATTTTACCCTTAATTTCCGTATCAAAATCAGTTACGGTTTCATTATCTCTATTGTTTGCTATTTGCAAATTTCTGCAAATTAAGAATATTTCTTTTCATTTTTTGTACTTTATAATATCATCTTCAAGCAATAATGATCTAATTAACAAACTTCTTTCTTTTTACCATTCAATTTTCGAACTTGTCTAACCTCATTAATGCCCAATGTTCTCTATTTTGTTTTACCTAACAAGCCTATTTATATCCGTAAGCATAGAAAAATGTTTCAATATTATATAAATATTGAAATCAAAGTATTGCAATTTGAAAATTTTCTTTTCTTTTAATTACTCTCAACGTAATGTAGGGAAAGAAAAATTCGTATTTACTTTTTAATATATAAAATTTTATATATTAAAATATTTTATATAATGGGTATATTATATAAAATTACGTATAATATATAGAATTCATATATTAAAATATTTTAAATAAATTTTTAATATATAATATACAAAATTATTTTTAACGAGGTAACTCGGGTAAAACCTGATGAAACCTTAGAATAGCTAAACATGTGCTTTCTATAAGATGCAAAATAGGAAAATAATACTTTTTTCAGCGAAATTTTCTAAAATTTATTTGTTGTATTCGCAATTGTATTAAAAATGCTTGGACCAAAACTTCTTTAATTATCATAATTAATTACTTACATGGCTTATTTGCAAGTTCTGCATTTTTTGAATCTGTGTGTTGTAAAGGTCACGGTTAAAGGTTAATATTAATTTTTTTTTTTTCTGAGAACCAGAATGGAGTTTTCAGTTATTCTCGGCAGTTTTCATTCTAGGATTACTAAGAACAGGCTTGTAATGTAATAAATATCTATATTTTTTCATGCATTTTGGATAAGTTAGTATATCATAGAAAATGATATTAGTCTAGGAACACAATAGTATCCTGTCTCACCAATAATCCGTATTACTTAATGCCAAATAAATAACCTATAATTTGAAAAAATCTACCTATATATCTAGATCTATTCATTTTATTCTCAATAAGGGTAATAAGAAAAAATAAAAAAAATATTTATATTTTGTCCACATAAAACAATATGATCCCTGGCTAATTTTAAATTATTAGCTGAAAGGTTTTATCTATATTATAAGCCCAAAACAAAACAAAAAATATTTACAAAGAAAACTTTAAGTTGCCTGCTTTTACACTATAATACTAATCCAACGATTTTATTATACTAATCCAATAATTTTATAATACTTATCCAAGGAAATCACTCTTCATACAACACCTTTAATGTCACGGGTTTCTTTATTTTT
>JAPMOR010062787.1:26603-42282 GCA_026543865.1 Argiope aurantia | reverse complement strand
AAATGCAACTGATAAATAATCAGAAAAAAATGCAGCTGATAAATAATCAGCTAATAAATAAAAAAAATGGCTAAGGCGCAACAACCAATATATCACCACTAATAACAACAAAAACAGGACAAAACATCGTTCGTCTCACCTCCGACGCACTGGAGGGGGAGTAATGTGGTGACGCTTTATAAGCCAGATAACAGCTACGAGACATGAGAAATTTCTCTTGTCTTGTGGTCATGTTACTCGGCTACGAATCAGAAGGTTGCGAAGGTTGCGCTTATAACCAATAGCAACAAACTCATCTTTGTAGTTATCGTGTTAACTTATATCCGAACAGACGGACTCCGTCTGAACAGATTTTACACAAAATTTGATATAAATTTGAAAATTCGGTGTAAGGAATTTACGCCAATTTTTAACGTCTAGTTCAAAATATAACATGCTCTAAAAATGTATTTTCCGAACTGAAATGTGGAAATTCGTCAAATTCTCGAGTTCCAGTTTTTTGTGGATTACTATTCATTTTCTATACCACTTATATAAGAAAGTAAAAATATAAGGCATTTAATATAATGCATATAAATATAAGGCATTTAAGATCCCGTTCCATTCAAAATGCATGTATTGGGTCTGAACTTGCATATCAAATGAAATATCAGCTCTAGCGTCAAAGAAAACATCTTACAAACCTTTTCTAAAATTGAAAGTGAATGAAATAAAACTAAGGGTGTTCGAGATCATGGAAGATAAACATTCGCCAGACGTGTTTTATCTTGCATTTTTGTTATTGAAAACAGTATTATCAGCGGAAGGTTACAAAATTGTCTCATTCATATTTCATACATATCAGATTGTAAAATCGAAGTGGCTAGACAAATAACTCTTCTCCTCGTGTAATTGATGCTGTTGCATGTAAGCAAAACTTCGTTAAAGAATAAAACAGAAAAATACATGTCATCTTTAATTCATAAGGTATTCTTACTTTTTAAATAAAGCCTGATAAATATTTCGGAAATGCGCTTTGGCAACATTGTTAAAAATGAGAATTTTAGTTTTATTTGGGAAACAATTTTTCGAAAAGGCTTTTTGATTATGTTACAATTATTTAGGGATGAAGTTATTATTTTCAATATTGCATCCAAATTAATTAAGTGCAGATTAATCATAACCGTATTGAATTATGTTAGTTACGTTATGTTAAATGAACAGGGCATCCATACTAAACGGGGTCTAACAATTATTTTCAAAGCAGTTAAATTCAATAATTAATTTTGCTTTGTTATCACTTTCAATAAGAAAAATTCATTGACGATGTAAATAATTATGTTTAATACTGCTTGAGACAACAAATGAAAAGTTGAAAAAAAATTACAAAATCTACAATCCTATTAGTCTTATTTAGGAAATAATCTCAAAACATTAGTGTTATAAATAAAAATAAAAAAAACCATTCACTTTTTTGCAACTAAATGCGATTGAGTTATAAAATTTTAAACTTCCTAAAATTATCTAAAATGCACTGACGCCATTAAACGCCTTAAGTTTTCTAAAAATGTCATTTAAATTTCCAACGGACTCTAAAAGCTTCCGCGCTTTTGCGTATGCGTTAGGATGGGTTTAATTCGTCAAAACAAGGGTGAGAGGGCCGGTGTCCTGGCATAGGGGTAGCGCGTCTTCTCCGTGATCTGGGCGTCCCGGTTTGGGCATGGTTGTTCTTCCTGTTCAATCTGTGAGATGAGTGAATGTGCCCTCCTGTAAGAAGGGGTTGTGCAAGCGAATGAGTGATGCGTGAGTAGTCAAGTTGTACTCTTTGCCTAAGATGGCTCTACGATAAAAACAAGAGGCGCTCCCCCTTAGGCTTAAATCGACTGTCTTCGAGCAGCGGGCTTGTCCGTGGCAAGTGCCATAAGAAACAACAACAGGGTGAGAGAAAAGATGAAAAGTGAAGATGTTTACATCTATATCTATATCTATACTTATAATAAAGCTCAATGTGTGTGTGTGTGTGTGTGTGTGTGTGTGTGTGTGTGTGTGTGTGTGTGTGTGTGTGTGTGTGTTGGCGCTCTACAGGCCAGACCATTCAACCTACAGCTACCAAATTTGGCACATGTATACCTTGGAGGCCGGTAATGTGCACCTGGGGGTTATTTTTTCGAATTTTTAATTAGAATTTTATTTATTTAAAAATTAAGCGAAATTTTGACGTGTTTCTGCTATAACTGCCGAAAATATTACCGCACAAAAAAGATTTTTACATGAAGTTAAAGATAAAAAATTTATCTTTTAAATGATACTACTGTTTAAATCTTAAAATTAAATTTCTATTTTTAATGAATTTTTAAATAAATATTTTAACTATGTTTTTCAATAATTTTTTTCGTCAAAAATAAAAATGAGGATTAAGCACGTTTCGCATTCAGGAGAAAAAAATAGCTTTTTTCAAAGTGTTGCCATCCCATTGATTAAAGCTCTAACTGAAAATAAATTAAATCTTTTTGGAAATGAAATCTGCAAAAATATAATTTTCGTCACGTGTCTGTAGGAAATGAAACAAATATGAAATATTATTTTTTCTAAAAAATAAATTCAAGAAAAATTATTTTATGATCTTTTGCACTCTATATATTAGTAATCCAATAAATAAGTTTTATTTTAAGGCAAGTTTTGTTTAATATGAACAAGATATCCATTCAAATCATGGCCACACAGATAATTTGTAAACCTTTAGTAAGACAAAGATCTGTTGCGACATAAATCGTAAATATTTTATTTAAAAGTAGCAAACGATTATTTTAATAATTATAAATTTTATTTTGTAAATAGTTGTGAAATTCAGATTGGCAACAGTGATATTTTTGGAACTTTTAATTTGTTGTTTAAAAATGATGCTAGAATTTTGAATGAAAATAAGTTGATGTAAATTTGATAATATTATCTATAATGTAATAAGATTTAGTTTCATAATAAGTTTGTCTGCATTCTATTTTTGTTGACGCACGAACACAACAGATTTACTAAAATGGTTTAAATAGAAAAATGATTATATTTTATGTAACTTAATTCAATAAATGCTCTAATAAATAACGAATTTTTGATTTTACATAAAGCTTCTGCTGTCGAAATCACGAATAACAAAATGCTCTTGAAACACTAATATTTTAAATAAAAAGAGTTAATTTCCATTCAACTAAATCAATCTCTTAAACTGACTGATTTATGAAAATTTGAATATCACTATTCAATAAAAAAAAAGGATAATTTTAGATTTTCCATCGATCGTTTCAAAAAAAATACGCCAATCAGCGCGCAGGTTTCTAAGAATAATTATCCTAAGATTATGAAAATGTTGAATTTTTCTAGATTTTTAACATTCGAAACTTCATAAATAAGTCTTAGTTGATCGTGGAAAATAGAAACATTCATTCATTTATTTAAAATTTGGTGTGTCCAGAATATTTCTCAGAATATGATACCTTACTGCATTAAATTTAGATTTCATAATTTTTGAAATATATTTATAGGCTGGAACAAAATATTATTATTGATTTCATTTCAATCCTTTTGAAAGTAAAACTAAAAACTGAATTTTATGCTCAATCTGAGAAATTTTTGTTGAATTATTCTTTGAGATATTACATAAATTATCAAAAATATTTTGTAGTTCACATAAGACTTAAATACCGAGATATTCTGTTTGCAATACTCATATTCAATAATAATAGTAATAAATAAATAGCAATAAAGATGATAAATAAAATAAAACGCTTGGTTTTATTAAAAAATATCTTTATATTAATTGCAATTTCATCATTTTCACTTTAAATTAAAGTTGACGTTTTACCGGAAATGGCAACAAATTAGCAAAATATATAGAGTAAATTGAACGAAACGATCTAAACAACAGTATAAGTTTGGTATGACTATCAAAATGTGAAGATTAAAAATGTTTTGTTTGAGAATCTATTAAGAGACCAGTTACTTAAAATATTTAATTGAAAATTGTAGCAAGCGGTAATATTGGCGAACCGGCTGGTCGCCAAAGGCGGCTAGTTTAACAATAAAGTAAACTCGGATTACTCGTGAATTGAATGAAAATAAAATAATACAATCAGAATCAGCACGTCTCATATACATATGAATATATATATGAACGAAAAATTAGTGCGGAAATCCAGGCCAAATAATGATGCTCATCTATGCACATCTTTCCGCATCTGAGCCCTTAGATAGAATCATCGAAAAGTGATCGTCTCAGAATACTGAAACGAACAGTATCTTAAGTGACCTTAAATAATGAAATGGAGAGTTTTATTTCTTTGCAAAGTGATGCGGTTGACGATGAGTTTGAGATGCGGAAAGATGAGCGTATTTCCGAAAGGTGAATACAGATGAGCATCATGCTTTGGCCTGGATTTCCGCAATAATTTTTCGTCCATTTTTTAAAATTTAAAATATTAGTCTATCAAGATTAGTTTAGTAGATCTAACTAAGCAAGCGAGGGGTGCATAGAAATATAGATTTTTGTAATTTTTTCAATTGTATATTTATCGATTCAGGTGACATAATTTTGTAATTTCACTTAAAATATTTTTTCAACAGGAATTATATGCCTATCCCTAATTTTTTGGATATTAATTAAAAGATTAAGACTAATTTTTTGGATATTTCATTTGTAAATACATACTTTTATAACAAGTCAATCATTTTCAATCCGGTGTTTCTAACTGCAACGTTGCTATCTAGTTTGCGAAAGCCAAAAGTTCTATTGAAGTGATTTAACTTCAGTTAAGAATAATCTAGAAAAATTTTATTATAAATTTATTGCTCTGGATTGTATTGATTTGTTTTATAATTCATTAAACAGAATATCTTGAAAAAAAAAATACACAGATTTTTTGAAGAGATTTTTTTTTTCTTTTAAGTATTGCACGTAAAAATAAACTTGTGGTAAAAAAGTTTCATAAGATAGAATGTGCACTTCAGAAGAAAAATGCTTGCTTCTTTGAAGGTTAAAAATAAAAAGACAATTAACAAAGCATTAAATTTTTATACGCCTTTTGTAAAAAAATGACAGCGAGTAAAATATTTAATCTGTATTATCTGTATCTGTACTAATACACAAAATGTCACCTCCCTATCTGGAAAATTCTTTTTGGTTTTAAAAGGTTAGTTTAACGAAGAATGTTTAAATATAACCCACTGTTGTTTGGTTAATTCTTTAAAGTAATTGGTAGTTATTAACAATTGGATACTAATGTCCCCAAAAGCTCTCTTATAAAACTCCCTCTGCCTCAAAAAATGCTTTTTCAAATATGCAAGCGGTTTAGTTTCAATTTTCATGTTACTTTTATTAAATTTAGCATGAAATTGAAAAACAGGATAAATTGTGTTTTTAAAAGAAAGAGAGATCGCCTGCTGTATCAATTTTAAATAACTTGAATTGAATAAACGAATATTGATGTGAAATGAGTTTTTTTTTAAAACTTTGGTAATCGATTCAATTTTTTTTTCTGAATAGATTTCAATTCCTTGAGTATATATTTTGGTATAGTATTTAACCTTAAATGATTGTTTATTATTTTATCCAGAGGTGTGATTCTGTATCTAAAAAAATGTAAAGAATGTCGGAAAAACTCTTTTAAAAATTAAATTCAAGACAATTTTTATCACAATTAAATGAACAAAAATGCAATTTCTTAGTTCAAATTACTTTATAAAAAACTTTCCTATTTGGTGTTTCATTATCTGGCATAGAAAGCGAAAAAGAAAAATTATTGTAATCGTCACTAAATTCAAATTTGATTCAAACAACAAATCAAGGGACAATTGCCGATTCTCCGTTTCGGAGCTCCCAGAACTTTAAAAACACATTTTTGGAATTACATCTATCTGTCTATAAAGATGATAACTCAAGACCTTTTGGATTTAACTGTTGTAATTAGATTTTTGGCCTTTGTACCTTATTACTGTTCGTTTTAGTATCCTGCGACAACCACTTTTCGACGATTCTATTTCACTAAGGGGAGAGACGCGGAAGGATGAGTGCATTTCCGGCATTGCATATTATTCTTTGACTTTGATTTTCGTCCTATTAGATACTTTTCTTTGTGCGGTTCTTCTTCTTCTTCTTTTTTTTTTTGACGTATATGCGAGTATCTTGTCGCTCCTGATCCTATTATTTTATTTTAATTCAGCCTGCGAGTAATTCGAACTTAACTATATTGTTAAATGTAAACATCCCCTCCTTTCATTTTTCCTCTCACCCCTATTTTGACGAATTAAAACCATCCTAATGCATGCACAAAAGCGCGGGTTTTAGTTTAGTTTAGTTATATTAACGTCTCGTTTGAAGCAACACTAGGGACGGACCTCGTCATTTTGAACCGCGGTCAGATGACGAGGACGACACCTGAGCTGGCACCCCCCTCTCCACACCACACTACACCAGCGGAAGGACGTTTGGTCATGACGGATTTAACGTGCAACAGACCCCCTTACACGACGGTTCTTTGGTGGAATCGGGTCTCGAACCTGAAACTCTCCGGTTCCGAAGCCGAGACCTTACCACCAGGCCACCGCGGCCCTCGCGCGGGTTTTAGAATCCGTTGACAAACAATAGTAATTTTTCTCTCAAGTTTTGAATAAAATCCACTAGCAGTAAGTCTGTCCGCTAGAGTATAATTGAACATAATAAGTAAAAAACGTTAAGAGTTAGATAAATGAAATTTGGTGCAGAGATTTAGCATCTAAAGTGTCGACCCGTATCAAATTTTGAAACAAAAAATTAATCGTCTGTCCATTTGTATTTTCGCATGCCACTAAACTCGATAACTGAAAAATGCAATGATTTAAATAAATGAAGGCTGGTGCATAGTTTAAGCAGATAGAATGACGATTTTATCAAATTTTGTGTCAAATGCGTAATAAGGTTGCCCTCCCCCCCCCAAAAAAAAAGAGAGAGAGAAGGAAATGAAATTTTTAATGAATTTTTAAGGAAATTAATGAAATTGTGTATTTGATATAGTTTCTACAATTGTAATTCCCTGTCAAATATTAGGAATCAATATTTGACAGGGAATCTATCGGAAATCAAATTAAATCTATCTATCGGAATCAAATTCAAATCTATCGGAAAAAGATCTCCAAAAGGCATATTTGGCTTTTCCTACTACAATACGTAACACCAAAATCTGATGGCCGGGTGCCTAAAAATAAGAATCTAAGCACCTTTGTGTTCACGACTTTCACAATTTTATGATGGGGAAGGAAGGAATAGCATTCTTATTAAAAAATAAGTGAGAAAATTTCAGAGAGCGAACGCCTCCTAGTTCATTAACTTAAAACACTAATTTCCCAATTTTATTAATAGATAGAGCTGATTTTCTGCTTTGTTTTGAAATCTCTTTAATAAACAGAATACAAGCAAGCCATATAAGTAACCAAGACGCTTTGCAATTACTTTTATAATAGAAGATAACCGCACAATGTGTTATCCCCACCCTGATTAAGCATCCGGAGCAAATGAATGACTATCTTCGCTGAAACTTAGGTTGAATCAATCCTACGCCTGGTCATGATGATTCTTCCTGTCGGAGGTATATTTACATTGTGGAAATGAAGATAACTTGATTCCATAGCATTAAAGTATCCTCCTAGGGAGAGAGAACCAACCATTAAATCGGAAGCTTCTCACCTCCACATCTAGGGCCCTCTGGTTTTGATAATATAAGAGAGAAGCGCTGTTTTACAAAACAAATATAAGAACTATACTTCTTTAAAATATCTTAATATTCTGTAGACAAATACAAATCGGGCAAAGAATTAGCTTTTGATTGGATACTTTGAAATTAAATTGAGATAAGTTTATTTAGATTGTTTTTTAATTATTCATATTCATTTTATCGTTAGTTTTTAATTAATACTTAAATCATGCTAATAAAAAATAGAAAAATAAATTTTTATATTAGTGAACTTTAAAAGCCAAGAAACTATAAACGAATTGGTTATTACATACTTTAAAAAAAATTATATTAGCTTTTCATTTTAAAGTATTATTTGATATCATTTACTTAATAATATTTTAAATAAATCTAAATTACTTTATATATTTTCACCACAATTGTAACCAGGTCTATTAGTTTTTATCATTTATTTTTTACCATTAACTTAAAGCTGCGTTGCCACTAATTTCATTATTATTTTCATTAAGTTTTAGCATCAAAACTTATTTCAAATACCAGTTCATTTTTTCATTGTCTCCGCTCGTCAAAATTTTTGTTAACAGCTATAATGTTGAACAAACTTATACTAAACTCTCCTAACCCTTCTTCTCCAGGAACTATGATTGATTGGACGATTATGACTAGTAGCAAATGTTCCTGCACCCAAAAGTTCCAATACAAACAACATTTTTTTTTAAAGTTACTTCGAACGACTTTCCTAAAACTGGTGCAAGTAATGGCTAACTAAAAAAAAATAATAATAAGATTAAACTGTACTGTTTAAAAAAATTGTTGCTATTCCACTAAAGTATATTGCTTTATAAATAATGCAATCCAAAAAGCTATAGAACTTATACAAATATCATCCATATACAGGTTGATACTGTACGAGGCAATTCTTGACTAGCAGCCAAATGACTTTCTGCTTCTCCTACTCAAAACTAGGTGCAGACGATAACGGTTTCCTCCACCCCCTCATCTCGATTTATCGTCGCCTCATCACTTCCAGCGAGGGAGGAGAGGGTCTCCCATTTCCAGGTAGCGCGCGTTAACTCCTATTACAGGTGGGGTGGTCGAGCACCGCAGCAACCCTCGCACATGGGCGTGGACCCCATCCAATCGTTTGGTACGAAGGTGACCTTGAGCCGAGAGCGTCTCGGAAACTGTTTCTATGGCAACCGCTGCTCCCTCGCATTCAGCGATACGGAAGAGACAGAGGGGAGGGACTGAAAATAAACAAAGTGCATCCCCCCGCCCGACTTCGCCACAACATACCAATCTCAAATTTTATATTTATTTTTATTTGACTTTATTTTCTTTCTTCATTTTTTCTCTCTCTTTCGTACAAGGCGCTTTTACAATTGGCGTACTTTTATGTGATAGGAATCTCGCTTTTTTATCCCTTCATTTTTTTTTGAAAAATATTTTTCTATGATTTTATTATTGACTTATCTTTTCATTTTTTTTTTCCTTTCTTCCTGCGATAATGGAAAGGAATAGCGTGAAATTAAATGGAGTTTGCCTTCGAATCATCGCAGATGAGGGGTGTAATGAAAGAGGATGATGATTATAATTGAATGGAACTTCAGTTTAATTTTCCAATTAAAGCAGTGAATTGTTGGGTGAATGAATAGTTGTGTATTTAACCTCTCGAAAAAAAAGTGGCAAAGTTTAAGAATGAGAAAATATAAATTTCGGAGTTCCGCGTTTTTTTAAAGCAAATACTTTTCAAGCAGATACTCAGACATAAGATAGAGAGAAAATAATATGGAAAGAAAATGATTCGTATTTTATTTATGAATTATCAAAAAAAGCATTAAAATGTTTAAATAACATTTGAATTTCTTACTGTTAACAACATAATTGATATGTGTTTTCTTATTTTTGAATCTAAATTGCTGCAAATTTGAATGAATTTTCAAATTTAATTATTAAACGAAACAGATTGGAATGTGTGAAAAATACTGCAATCGTATCGCTTCAGTTTTAATCGTATATTTTTTATTTATAAATTATTAAACGTCTTTAAATAACATTCGAATTTCTTACTGTTAACAAAATAACTGGTATGTGTTTTCTTATTTTTTTAAATCAAAATTACTGCAAATTTGAACGAATTTTCAAATTGGATTATTAAACAAACAGGTTGGAATTTATGAAAAATTTTGTGGCCCTAAGCAATGCATATTATGAAACTCTACTTTTAATAAAGTGGTCGGTATAGATTCACATTTCACCATATTTCTAATTTAATCAAGAAATGATTTATTTTAATATTTTCATTTTATTATCTTTGGGAAAATATATTTGTTTCTTATTAATTTTTAATGTCTTCAAACTGTCTGGCATCCACAGTTGTTCATAGTATTGTTGAGACAGAATTTTAGTGCTTATAAATACTGAAATAACAAAATGAATGTAAGGAATAATTGAGAAACTGCACCAATTACATTTGCTAAAACATTGAAATAATCCTAATATTTTGTAATTCATAAAATTTGTATTTTTTTGGTAAACTTATTGATTTATTAACTAGGGAAAACAAAGTTTCTAAATTGACCTGTTGTTAGCCTTTCTCAGCTTTGCGGTTCCAGGCCGCTGCCTATTCTAAATTCCGTAATGGAACATAAATTATTTGTAATCCTTAACAAAAAGAATTTCAGAAAAGACAATGAAAATATTTTTACTTATATTAATAATATCAGTAAAAATAGTAAAAATTCAAGAATCAGATAATACAGAGTTATTCAAAAACAACTTGCTTCATTTGCAAGTTGTTACAATGTTCCTTGTAAACAACATGAAAAAAATGAACAGAATATAAGAAATTTAGAATTTTGTTTGTGTTAGCAATAATTATTCAGCAGGATTTCCCATCGCCATGCGGAAAATATTCTTATGACTGTCCATTTCACACCATGCTTCGCAAAAAGTAATTGGTACTATGAATATGCATTCAGTACTAAATGCATATTTTGTATTTGGTTATCTAAGTATTCTAAAATTACTATTCATATGGATATATCGTAAATTTTGTCTTAACATCCTTTTTACGTGCAACAGAGAATGAACTGAAAGTAAACAAGGGATACTTCAAATGAAGCTGAAATGGACCTAAAGATGTTGTGCATGGGATCAATCGAAGTCCTATAGAACAATTATTATGCACACAAACAAAACTTCAAACTTCCTTCTATAACAAATTCAGTTTTTTCTTCTATTCATCGTTTGAATGGAAAATATATCCATTTGTAGTAAGTGCAATTTTTTTGATTAACCTAGTAATATTAAATTAAATGAACGTTACGAAAATTAATACTGTGCTCTCATGTGCTCATTTTTACACCTTTACTCAAACGATAATTAAATACCCTCATATATTAATGCTCCTATGGGTAGTTTAGGATTTAATAAAGCAAACTCAAGAAACGTTAACCCCATTTCCATAAGAAAATTAGAAATATTAGATATTTTTCAATCTTTTGTATTTGGTTATGTGTGTATGCTGGATATCAAGATGTTGGGAAGAGATTTCACAAAAATAACACTTTAAATCTCTTTCAGTGGCAAAGCATTTCGCATGAATTTCTGTTTCAACAAAATTAAATTTGACTGTGAAGAAAAACGTCAACATTTGGTTTAGAATTTTAAAAGTTACGTTATCGGTGATTTCAAAAAAAAAAAAAAAAACTCTTAAAGTCTCTGAGGATTTATTAAATTGCATTTATGCAAGATGCCTCACAGGTAGATAGGGCAACAATGAAAAACACAGAAAGAAAAAAGTATATACAGAAAGTACTTGGTATGTTTTATTAAAGATTTTGGCACATCCAAATTACCTACTGTCAAATGACTTTTGGTATTTTTTGTGAATTCTTCCATTAATGCACTCCTGTTGATACTTAAAGAAACGCGCTTTGAAAGAATATTGGAGCAGTCTATTCATTTACGTATGGGGAACACGCAATGTACCTTCTGGGGCATTTTTTTTAACACATGCGCTCCCTAAAATTCATAAAAAAGAAGGAAAGAAAGAAAAAAATTTAATAAATAGGAAAAAAAGATTTAAAATCAGATTTTTTTTTTAATTTTTACTAATTAAGACAGGCCATAAATGATTCTCATTTTATGGATTCCATGAAAGAAGCAGAATGAAAACATGGAATTTATTTGTCCTTGCTTTCATTTTTTGGGCAACCATAAATTTATCTTGATTTAGTTAACAGCAGGCTAAACAGTTCCAGATACCTTAGTTATAATATGAACGTCTCCACTACTCATAACTATTCAGACAGTCTTTCTGAAACTCATGAGGGTACTAATAACTAACAATAAGCATATTAAAGGTAAATGATTTCAAAAGAAGAGAAATTACACTTGTAACAAAAAAAATCATGTAAACAAAGAGATATCAAGCAAAAAAGTTTTTTTCCAATTAGTTACATTGCTTTACATAAGAATTAAGAACAATATTTTATTGTTTAACATTTATAGTCTTATTGAGTATAGTAATTTCCCACTTTTAGTCTTATTTTTGTGTGGTAACTTCATTTAAGAGAATTCATTCATTCCCTTTGCTCGCTTTGCTCATCAATTTTCCAAAAATCATGTTGTGATCCCCATTCGTTTCGCTTGTTTATAATAAAGTTATGCATTGCTATTAGTAGTATAAATTTATTATTACATTCATTGCTAAATGTACATTTAAATTGCTTCATACTGTATGAGCTACTTACATTAATTTTTCATGAATTACTAAAAAAACTAATTTTCAATTTCTAAAATTGAAATTTTTTTGGCAGATAAAGCAAAAAATATATAATTCTAAGATATTTAAAAGTCAAAATTCAATTAACTTCCTTTCCTCTGTTTTGATAAAAATGTATTTCATTAAAATTTGTTGACTTAATGATAATAACATTGAAATAATTGCCGAAAATGGCAACTGCTAATAATATTAATTTAATCATGTCAATTAACTTTGTTAAATTACATCTTATCATAAAAGATTCCATAATTTTTTAACGATTCTATATCATTTTTATCACATTATTTTGTTATACTTGCAATAACAGAGCATGTTTCAAAGTGGTAGAATAAATTGACGACGAAAATTGGTCATGTTCATGTGGAAACTTTTCCCTCCGTTCATAAAAACGCTCTACACCTCTATTTCGTTCTTTGGAATGATTCTCGGATACTTTCATTTGTCCTAATTTCTCGTTTTCGATTACATCGATTTATAATCGAAACTGCCGGACTTAAATTCATTGTTTCGTACTATACAACTCTAAAAATAAAGCCTTGTCTCAGATTTCATACCGAGGCAGATATTAAAAATGCGAAAACGCAAGCTGCTGCCAAATGAGGACTAATAAATTCGGCCTCATTTTAAATCTACATAAATGTTTTATGTATGCACATGATACTTTAGTCATGTGCATATAATAAACAAAAACAAATGATTAAAAACTGAAGTCATCTTTTTTTTTCAGCACATGAAATTCGTGTAAAAATCAATTAAAAAAACTCTTTGGTATCGAAATATATGGTGGCCTATGTAATTGACAGCACATTCAGTGATTCATTTTTAATAATATGTAAAATATTCTGTTTGATGTATATAGATAATTATTAACATGCAAAGGATTCATGGCACATCCAAATTACCTCCTACAGAATACATCAAATTGCCCCATGTTGAGTACACTCAAAGATGCGCGCGTTTCCACTTACTCAAGGAACCTTTTGATAAACAAAATAAAGGTGTCCAGTAGCCGGCGTCCTGGCATAGGGGTAGCGCGTCTTCCTCGGGATTTGGGCATCCCGGGTTCGAGTCCCGGTTTGGGCATGGTTGTTCTTTCGTTGTTCTATGTGTTAATGTGCTCTCCTGTAAAAAGGGGTTGTGCAAGCGAATGAGTGATGCGTGAGTGGCTCTTGGCCCTAGTCGGCGCTACTATAGAAACAAGAGACGCACCCTCTCAGGCTTAAACTCGGCTGTCTCTGACGGCGGGGCTTGTCCGTTGCAAGTGCCATAATTACAAACAAAGGTGTCCAGTTAATACTTTGTATTGCTTTATCTACTCGATTATGATGTTTTATACAGTTTCAGATGACATTATGATTTTTGTATATGTTTAAATGCATGGTACGTATTGTATTCTGAATGCATTTTGCGATTAGAATTTGGTTCAGAATTATTCCGTAAAGGTCCTTAGCATAACATATTTTCACTTCAGGGCATATATACAGAAGGGTTTAACTTTTTATTTGGTTGATTTACGTCCTGTTTAAAAGAGTTAAGTAGGGGAATCTAGTATGTGTCAATTTTTCGTTACTTGGATGCTTTACGTTATATGCGGTTGATTGATAATTAGAAAAACTACTCTAGGAGGATTTGGTGATGACGACACCATGATTTTGAAGTATGCGCACAAAACCTGAGTGTAGGATGTTTTTAGACTCTACGAGTTTTTTTTTTCCTTCAGAAATCGTTAAAACAATGATAAATCTAACAGTTTCTTGGAATTCGTGAGGCACAAAATATATCTATTTATCTCACCGTTCTGAGAGAGTTTCTATATTTCCTCAGGTCTAGATATAATTCAAATGAATTTTAAGTTCACAATATTGTCTGTAATCTGAAGAGAGATATAGACTTATAAAGTTACGACGTATTATTAACCGGGATTTAAAAAATTCATTTATATCTGTGAAAATAAAAATGAAAGTTAAGTATCTGATTTAGAAAACCACGCTAGATTTTTCTCAAGAATTAATCCAAGAAGCAAATTCAATTATTCTAAATCCTGATTCTTCTAAATTCAAATCTTGAAGTGAGTATAACGCTTAAGTTGCTTATCTCTGATTGGAATAGTTTTCTTTTGGTCTGTAGTAGAAATTTCTACTCAATGAGAAACATTTTATCTTTTAAAATCTTTTTTGGACTCATTTCGCAAGGCCAATTAATTTCTTTTCAAACAACAAATCTCTCAACCCTCAGATCTCTGATATACCACCCTCCAGGGTTAAAACGTCGATCAAGCCCAGCTTCGAACTTAACCCCCCAGGCGATAATTCCTCGCCATTTATTTTCCAGGATGCTTGCGAAATCATGGCGAAATGCCATTACCGTCGCAGGAAAACTATTTACCGGCCCAGGAAACGGGAGTTAATCCCGTTCCAGATCGGCTGTTGCATCGGCGGCAAATTGTGAAACCATGACTCCCGGGACCAACTGGACCAGACAGAATTTTCCCCAGATACATCTAGTTAATGGAAGCTTTGCTCGAAGTCGCTCCTTTCTTTTCTTCGCCTTCTGGGAGGAGATTTAATTAAGATCTATTTGAGGACAGACAGACGTGATTGCTTTAAAACGGGGCTTTAAATGTGTTTAGCTTCATCGCTATTTTGAAATCAGATACTGATTTTGTTCTGAGAATTGTTTATCGACATGGAATAGTTTCTTACATTGATTTCATAAAATATTTTTTTTTACTTTATTTATCATCAGAGAGGTTTAGTGATTTCTTTTTTTAATTTTTACTTTACCCTACACGAAGTATAGGGAAAGTATTGAAACCGTCAAAAAAATTCTAACTTGAGCTTTTGATGAATCTGAGGCGAATTTTGACGTAATTAGTAATGGAAAACTATTAAATGATGTTTTGATAACAGGGCCTAAGCTGCAGAGTGAGACAATCTCTTCCACGAGACTCTCGCAGCCAACATCAGATTGTAAATTTCATGTGCGAGACAGCAAAAAGCTTCTATTATTCTATTCGAAGAAAAATGGATTGCTCTTAGGGTTGGAAGTATGAATACCTATTTATAATAAAGATGAATGTGTGTGTATGTGTGTGAGAGAGAGAGTAATAAAGAGAAAGAAAGAGAGAGAGAGAAAATGAGAAAATTGTGTGTGTGTGTGTGAGAGAGAGTATATTGTGAGAATATATTGTGTGTAT
>JAPMOR010062787.1:8542-26593 GCA_026543865.1 Argiope aurantia | reverse complement strand
GAGAGAGAGTATATTGTGAGAATATATTGTGCGTATATGTGTGTGTGTGTGTGAGAGTGAGTATATTGTGTGTATATTATGTGTGTGTGTGCGAGAGAGAGAGAGAAAATGAGAAAATTGAGTATCTGTGTGAGAGAGAGGATGAGAAAATTGTGTGTGTGTGTAAGTGAGTGAGAGAGATTTGTGCATGTGTGTGAGTTGGCGCTGTGCAGGACTGACCTTCTGGCATTTACCTATTAAATCAATGAAAGAACATAGAAGGCGCACATATAGGGTAGAAATGTGTACCCTAAGCGAATTTTTCAAAATTTTTAAAATTAAAAATTAAGTTGAATATTGGCAGTTTTTCTCCCATAAATTTTAAAAGAATTATTATATAAAAATAAATTTTACGCTAGATGAGAATTTTAAAAATTTTCTTTTTGATGATATCAGTTTAATAACAATGCAAACTTTTGCTAATTCTTTTTTCAAATTCTTTTACAATTATGTTTTTAGCCTATTTTTATCACATTGTAGCCCTTAAGCTTAAGTCGTTTTCATTGTTCGACCAAATATTTAATCACGCGCTTTTCTTTATTTTTGAAGGTTCAGAAAGAATCATTTTGTTTAATATCTGTGCAATATACAAGATGAATAAAAAAAGGAAATTGCAATAGCATAATGGTTAGAAAATAAATAAACTGCGTATTTGCGTTTTTAATAGCGCTATGGTGTAAGGGGACTAAATAGGCTCATATTTACTATGAGCAGAACCCATGGATTTAACGTCTGAAAATATAGCGGATTCATGAAGTTATAATTATGCGATTTAGCTGAAATTAGATGTAATCAACATGCCAGGCGTACCAGCTTATTGCCAATGGTAACTAGTCTAGAATAAAAAGCATGCCTCATTGCATTTTGTAATCCAGCAACTATGTAAAGATCAGTTTAAAAGCAGAAATAACAGAAAATTTAGAATCAACTGCCAAAATAATATAGATTAATAGATTTCAATTTTTCCCATTTTGTGTTTAATACTAAGTGTTATTTAAAGCCTCTTTTTGAAAGTGAAAGGGATCATAAAATGAACGAATAAAGCACGCAGAATGCATTTTAAGAAATATAAACCAAGGCATTTAAGAAAATGGTTTCAGTCGATAAAGGGGGCATAAGCAGGAGAGCAAAATTAAATCTTTCATTCTAGCTAATGTCTCTTTCATGTATTAACTGCACCGCAATATTGGAAAAGAGAAATGAGAACAAAATTCTAAAATTGCTGCTTTCCAATTCAATGAGTTTTAAACTGTGCGCTTCGTCAGTAACTGCACATCGAATTTTTGGCTCCTTTATTGATTTGCAATACTTCGTCTTTACACGCTTCATTTATAAGAAAGTAAAATATAGTTTGAGGAATCTTTCATGGAGAATATTTTGATTAGTTTCCTTTTACTTTTTCTTTTAAGTAATATATATATATATTTCTTCAGATTCTTTCATCATGGAGTGAATGTTGTTAATTTCAGCATTCCAGCTGTTTGTATACATTGGACTATTTTTGATATTTTCCAGCTATTCTTCAATTTCGTTTGCATTAGTAAAATATTTCATCAGTGCCATTAGGGAAATGTTTGATTCAAATTGTTAAATACATTTCAGCTCTTTACACACAATGCATTATTCTAGATATATTAGCTATTTATTCTTCTGCTTTTTTTCTCTCTTTCATCATTAATATAGTCATTAACATCATTAATATCTTTCATCATTAATATCTACATTACAGATTTTTACACACAATGTGTTGCTCTAAATATTTTTCAGCTTTTCCTTTCTTTCTTTTTTTTTCTTTTTGCTTTCATCTTTCAATAAAGAAATTTTATTTATTTCTATATTCCATCTATTCACGTCCAATGTATTGCTCTGCATTTTTTTCAACTATTCTGTTTTTGTTTTTTTCTTCCTCTTTCATTATTAATTTGAAATATAGGGCCCGCGGTGACCTGGTGGTAAGGTCCCGGCTTCGGAACCGGATGGTTTCAGCCTCGAGACCTGATTCCACCGAAGAACCGTCGTGTAAACGGGTCCGATGCACTCTAAATGCGTCGGGGTCATACGTCCTCCAGCTGTTATGGCGTGGAAGCTTGGAGAGAGGGGTGCCAGCTTAGATGTCATCCTCGTTGTCTGACCACTGCTCAAAATTGCGCGGTCCATACCAAAATAGCCCTAAAGGTGCTTTGAAACGGGACGTTAATATAGCTAAATTAATAAAGAATATAGTATTAATATCTAAAGCCACCTTGTAACACACAATGTGATGCTCTAAATTTTTTTCAGCTGTTTTTCTGTCTTTTTCCCGCTTTCTCTCGTCTGTCTTCCATTAAGGATGTATTGCCAGTTTCTACATTCCAGCTTTTTACACACATTGTGTTTTCCTAAATATTTTTCATCTATTCTTCTGTTTATTCTCTTCCGATTTCCATCTATGGAAATATTAACAGTTTCTACATTCCCGTTTTTCACGCACAACCTTTTCCTGTAGATATTCTTCATTTACGCTTTTGTTTTTTTCTCCTTCCTCTCACATTAAGGAAATGTTGTTTGTTTCTAAATTATACTTCTTTAATACAATATGCTGCTTTTGAACGTTAGAGCTGCTACTTCTCTGATTTTTTGTTTCGTCTTTCGTTTGGAAAATATAGAACTTCTTAGAAATTTTGGATTAATTGCAAAATCATGTAAAATAAACTTGTAAGATATAAAAAATGTCTTCAGTTAATTACATTAAGATTGCTAAAATTAATAAATTTGCATGTGAAGTTCTTTGTTTGTACGTAGTATGTCCAAGCAATACTCAATTTCATACTATGCGTTTGGTAGTTTATTGACTGAATAGCATCTGTAATATGTTGCTTTAAAATCTGGAAGTTGTCTGATACACATAATCTTTCCATAATCTTTCATAAAAAGTAATTCGGCCAAATTCTGAAAATCATGTGATATGACTTCTAAGTGAAATTTTCTCATTAAATCTTCATCAGACTATACTCAGCTCCATCTATCGGATTCTAAGAGAAAACAATGCAGCACAAATAAAACTTTATGAAACATATTAGTAATGTGTAGCAGTGAAGAGGTGGCATTATTCCTAATTTTTCTTTTACATAATTTTTATGTTCAAGAATTCTTAGACACCGTGTATTACTATTTTTTACATTCTAAGTTTTTACACAAAATGTATTGCTTTATATATTTTTTCAGCTACTCCTTTGTTTTTTTACTCTTTCAACTTCATTTTTTTAATTACTCAATTAATAGTAAGATATTTTAATTTTGCAGCTATTTTTTTCTTCTATTCAGTAAATATTTTGCATTATAAGACGATTAAGGAATGAAAAAAAAGAAAGAAAGAATTTCTTTTGTTTCAAATTTATCTGAAAAGTTAGAACAGATAATTAATTATAAATTTGATTCCTTTGGTGATTTCATATTTTGAATAAGTCTTAAAGGAAGGGAGGTACAATTAACTAAAAAAAATAGTAATCACCTTCCGTTAATGACTAAAAAGAGGCAGTAATTGTTCCATAATAATAAACCATTCTCGCTTTAATAAGACATTTTCTTTTGTTTTCTTAAAAACTCACCCGTTCTTTCTCATTTAAGCCGAGAAACTTAACGATTAGAGATTCAATTTTCGTCGCTTCTGTAAAGAAAATTAAGGAAACGAGCCAAGATTTAGCATTCATTGTTCTTCTAATCCGATTAAAAAACATTAACCTAAATTATCGATGATGGAAGTTTCCTAAAATGAATTTTAGAAGGGATTAAAAAAAGGTCAAAATTGGATAAGTGAATTAGATGCAGCGGACTAGAAACGGCAGCCACTGGAGAGTAATCACTCTAAAAACTTTCAGTTACTGTCATTTTTTTTCTCCCTCGAACTCAGTTTGCTTTCCATTTGTTAGGGGAAAAAAAAAAAAAAAAAGGAGAATAAAATTTCGAAACCATAGAAGATGCTATTTAGCATGGAACAGGCAGTTCTTTACTCTTGACAAATGGTTCAACTTATCCTGTTGCAACTGGGGAAAATTTACCAGCTTTCCGGATCGATGGAGCTGTTCAAAGTGCTTTTGGATATTATTACCTGTAACTGTACCGGTAAGTTACCATAAGGAATGAGGAATGGCCTCTCTAGGTACTTTTTATCTCAGGATAAGTTTCCGAGATGGATACATTTTAACAAAGATTAGGTTTCAAAGAGTATATTTCATGTCACGTTGTTAAAAGTGATACTAGAAACATTAGTTACAGTTTTCAGCAATTTAGACACGCAACCTCTTTCAAATGTTATTGGCATTTTATTACAAACAAACAGTTTTTGGCTCACAGTCAGATTGTCGGAATTAATGGCTCTCAATAATTTCAATTAAAGCTTTTATATTTTACTAAGATTTAATGCCTTTCCACGATAAATATTTTAATTTTTTTTAAATTTTGATAGATATTTGTCTTGCACTTTTTAAAAAATTTTATATAATTTTTTTCATTAATTTCCAAAAGCAGAGGCTTGCATCTGATTAACAATCAGCCATCTCACCTAAAATTTGAGCTTCCATTTGAATCCCAACGAATGAACTATAATTAATCCAATAACTTTCTTAAGTGAATCCAGTATGAATCTAAACATATTTATAAAAAGTGTAAGGATAGAAAATAGAATCATTCAATTTTGAAATTTTTGTGTGTGCCACAGAATATGATTAAAAATTTATATAATATCTGAAAAATATCATGTTATAAACTTTCTCTGATTTAAAGAAACATTCAGTGTACAAACATTCAGGAATTTTCAAGCTAAAAGATTCATAATATATTTTTACACCGCCAATTACATTATAGCCAGAATCGAGCTAACCCCGTCATACTAATGTATCCGAGGTAATCTGAAGACTGAGCCACTGCAGCAACATAGTTAGGCTCTAAGGTGAATGCAAAATGACCCCATTACTGTGCAGCACATACGTCCACACCTCACGAAGGAGACATCACCCGACATCGATGTGAAGGTACCTCGGCCTCACACCTTTTCTGTACCCACCGGGGAAGTGAGAATTTGTGTACTTATATAAATTATCTGAAGTGGGAACCAATTATTTTATAAGGAAGAGCAGCAGTGTTCAAAAATTTATGAACTTAAATTTAAACATACTCACAATGAAAAACCGAATCTTTATATAATAAATCGAATCTTTATACATTGATTACCAATAAAAGCAGAAAAATTCGGAATGGCTTATTTGTATGTACAACAACAAAGATTTGAGCCTCATTATAAACCACATTGTTGCACAAAGTACTTGAAATATTTCTAAAAATTAAATAAAAGTAAATAGAAAAATTAAACAGAAATTAAAAGGTAACAATTAAAAGATAACTTTTCGAATTTTAAAAGGGTGTCAAAATTAGTTTCGCTTTTATAACAGTTCATTCCTTTAAAAAAAATCCATTGTTCTTAATCAGTATTGTTATCTTATTTTTGGTGAGAGTCGAAAATGATTTTAATTTTAAATGCCTTCATTTATTTTACTTGATTGATATTTGTGAAAACAGTGTCCCCACCATTATTTTTTTTACTTTTACGTGATGTGCTAGAATTTTATAACTTTGTATTCACTTGTGGTCTTATTAAAAAAACATTATTTCAATATTTTTTATAATTTAATTATTAGTTAATCGATTGATTAAATTAAACTTTATTTCTATATTGGGGATGCCACCGGGTTAGGAATTAGCTATAAAATTAACAATAATGTATTTTTATTTTTATTTTTATGATTGTTTGCTTTCGTTGACTTGTAATATTTTTAATGATGAATTCTAAATTAGATTAAATAGTAGTAAAAAAATTATTACAGATAGTTTTTGCTTTTCAAAATTGTTCCTGACTGTGTATGGTTTTTCTGAATAGTAGTTTTTAATCTCAAAACATTTTATTATTCTTTTACATAAATTTTATTTTATTCCTTGATCGAATGAATATAGTTAATGTATAGATTATTGTGAGGAATAACATGGCTTTACTTTATAAGTTTAGAACTGGATGACAATGCAATATTAATTCGCTTTCTTATTTGCTTACTTTGTTTCCTCTATAAGATATTGCAATCGATTAAAGATTTTCATTACCGACAGATGGCGCTCAGCCAAGTCGTTAGTTTAAAATCGATTATAAAATTTCATATGCATAAGATTAAAAAGCAAACAATAATAATGAATTTTTTTTAATATACCGTTTTCTAGAAACGGCTGAAAATGTATGAAATAATTTCTCCTACTCCTATATAGATTTATAACCTCAAACAGATTATCACGAGAATTTGTGATTGTAAATTTTTAAATGTTATTTAAAATGATATTTTTTTCATATTAATGTTTGTATTTTACATGTTTTTCTTTCTTTATTGTTAAAAAATTAATTTTATTTTATTGTTAAAAATTTAATTTCTTTACAAAATGTGGTTCGTGAATTAATGGAAGCCAAGGAAGTTGAATCACAAAAAACATAAGAAAAGAAATTCCTTTAATTTCACTGATAGCTAAAATACATTATAAATGAAGCTAAGATTCGAATTGTTAAGAAAATTTTTATCCCCAATTTATTCTTTTATAATTTTGGTTTGATTTGATTTTAAATTTAACTAAGTTACTCCACATCGCATTCTGCTTCTAGTTCATCAAATGAATTTTATGTCTAAATTTTTGTCCTATTATAGCATACTAATACTTGATTTAGAACAGACAGTTTATAAATTTTAGAATTTTGATTGACATCGCTATCATTTTTTATTTAAATTTCTATCGATTTCACTTTTATCCCATTAATATATTCCAGCTAAGAAACAATGATAAAAAAATTGCACGTTTAAAAATAAAATCTGCATAGAATATTTTTAAAGAACTTTACAAAAATCGACAATGGTGACTTGGAAAAATGACGAAAAAATCAGCTTTTCGATAGACATACATAAAACAGAAATAAACCGAATTCATCGTAAAAATGCTTTGGAAAAGGGCCAAAGAACAACTAGGAACAATTTTTCAAAAGTTTCATTTGCTTTTATTTTTAATATTTGCTTAAGCTTTCTCTTTTCTACATCCATTTGTCAGCATAGAAGCGATATACTTAGTTTTTACATTTTTCTTGATATTTCTTTACATACAACATTTGTGCCTTTAAAAACGATTATTGAAACTCCCGATTCACGAATATGCATATTTTTTGCATTAACGATTTTAAATAAAAAAATTTTAATGGTCTTTGTTGAAATTAAGCATTAAATATATTCAGAAATTTCCAAAGATATTTTTTTTATTTAAATTCAAACTGAGAGTGAATAAAAAGTGTTTGCAGAATTAAGGAAAAGAAAAAATTATTAAATTTAATGAAAACGCATTTTTATTAATGTACTAAAGAATTTTTCACCGAATCAGACATTTTTTTATTTTAAGCTTTTTCTACTTTTTATTATCTTTTTTAATTTATAATTTCATTACAAAAAATATTAGAGAATTTTAAAATTAGTTTCATGACAAATTCACTATCATCGACCGTGCCATGTAATCAAAATTTGTTAAAATTATTCGATTAATTTATGATAAGTGTCAAAAAATATTAAAATATCAATTAAAATATTAATTAATAATATAAAAATATCAATTAAATAAAGTATATTATCACTGATATCAGTAAAAAAAGGAATAAAATGCTTTTGTTATGTGAGCAATTGTCTATTTTTAAAGATTATTTTTAATAGATTTATTTATCGTAATTTTAAATTAGGGTTATATGTTTATATATAATACATGATTTGGTTTGATATAGTTATATTAACGTCCCGTTTGAAGCAACACTTGGGTTATTTTGGGACGGACCTCGTCATTTTGAACCGCAGTCAGATGACGAGGACGACACCTGAGCTGGCACCCCTCTCTCCACACCACACCAGCAGGAGGACGTTTGGTCAGGACGGATTTAACGAGCAACTGACCCTCTTACACTACAGTTCTTCGGTGGAATCGGGTCTCGAACCTGAAACCCTCCGGTTCCAAAAGCCGAAACCTTACCACCAGGCCATCGCGTCCCTATATATATAATATATGATAACTGGCAAAATATATGATTTAAATGTAGGAAATGTAATATAAAGTTTTAAAACTGTAAAGTGAGGCGAGTCTTGGATTACATTAAAGTTAAGACTGTTTGTGAGGAAATGAACGTATAGCAAATAAAAAGAGACGAGTTAAATTTCGAATATGGTTTCCAAACCAGAATTTTAGAATTTATTAAGCCGGCGTCCTGGCACAGGGGTAGCGCGTCTTCCCCGTGATATGGGCGTCCCGGGTTCGAGTCCCTGTTCGGGCATGGTTGTCCTTCATTTGTTCTATCTGTGAGATGAGTGAATGTGCCCCCCTTTAAAAAGGGGCTGTGCAAGAGAATGTGATGCGTGAGTAGCAAAGTCGTACTCTTGCCCCTAGTTGGCGCTACTAAAATAAGAGACGTTCCCTTTCGGCTTAAAATCGTTGATTCCAAATCAGCGGGCTTGCCTATGGCAAGTGCCATTGGAAACAACAACAACAGAATTCATTAGATTTCGAACTCGGCCATTCATAGGGAAGAATTACTGTTCCAAAATCTATAACCGATGAAATTAGGTTCAAGGCCCGTCTTAATTTAGCCCATTAATAAATATACAAATAAATGAAATAAAAAATCAGACAGGAAATGCTCCCACTTTGTAAGGTTAAAATTTCTCACGGAAATAAGAAATTAATTTTATTACTTTTCCGTTATCATTATGTCATGACTGTTCATTTTGAAGCTTAATTCTTTTTAATATGACCGTAATAACAAATTGAAATATATTTATCTTCTTATAATACAGAACTTTTGTGCATTTAGAAAATATATTTCTTGTATTGTAACAAACCAGTGGGAGTAGTTCCCCCAAATGGTGTCGCACATTCTCTCATAAAGATGTTATTTCTCTGCATGAACATTGTAAACATTAGCAAAGCCATCAACGCTCCGAGTGATCAGACTTTTATTTGCAATGTCCCGCATATGAGTGATTAACGCTTGATATTATAAGTGAAGAAAATTTATTATGTAGTTTATACGCCAGGTTTTGCAACGAACTTCAAACGAATTTTGGTTCAGTCATTGAAATATTGTAACAGACATACCAAGATTCCAAATTTCATTCATATAATTTTTTTTCGTTTTCGAGTTACCATGTTTACACACATGCGAATGTACAGGCTGATTTATGGTCAAAGTGTAGAAGGAATTGATTCAAAAGTTTCAACAATTCTGTACATTAGATGCTAAAGCTATGCACCAAATTTTATCCGTGTAATTTTTTTTTTAATTTTATAATTATCTTGTCCATTTATTCTTGGACAGAGAGTCAAATTTCTTTGTATATGGTTTATTGACACTTGAGAAGGCAGTAAAATTTCCTGTATATGGTCCTTTTACACTTGAGTAAAGAGTCAAACTTCCCGTATATGATCCACTTAAACTTGAGTAGAGAGTCAAACTTCTTGTATATGGTCCATTTACGCTTGATCAGCGAGTCAAACTTCCTGTATATGGCCCACTTACACTTGAGCAGAGAATCGAACTTCCTTCTATAGATTCGGTTAAATGTTTCATAAAACTTTACACATTTGATGCAAAACCATTAAATTTTAACCATCTAAGTAAAGTTCCCTTACACTTCCAACGTGTATTTCTTCTAGCTATTCCAACAACGGCTGGCGCCTATTCTATGTCTAGGCCTGAGTGGTCGTTTTATATCCAGTTCAATCTTAATAATCGTCCGATTCAATCGTGATGATTGTGTAGAAATAAATACAGGAACCCATCGTATTCTAGATTATTGTATTATTTACATATTTACAGTAATGGATTAAAATATAAAACATAAAAGTGAATCGAGTCTCTTTCGTTCATGGCGAACCACACCACCTTCGCTCGTCGTCCCTCGTCCTTATCTCTCTGATCCACTTCCTGTTCCGTCTCTCTCCGGGTTTCACCCCCTCGGATACCACGTGACCTTTCCCCTCTTGACTGCAACCTTCGTCGTTGGGAGCGGAGGAGCGGGTCTTACAATCTAGCTCAAATTTTTTTGAGTTATCATGTTCAACTGCAAACAGAGTGGTTTCAGACAGAGATAGACTGTAGGCAAACATAATTCCAAAAAATCAATTCAGATTTAAGGTAGTATCCAACGTAAAAATTCGTCAAATCTCCAGGCAGATTTTTTTTTTTTACTATTAAAGTATTTTCTCTTTGTATACGAGAAATCAAAATATCAAACATTTTGACCACATAGTACTTGGTTAGGAAATCAGAGCGTTTGGAATAAATGGAAGTATTTTAGTATTTTGACCCGCACGATATATTGGCTGTTCAAAGATGAAAAGCATGTTTTTCCCGTCGTAAAATCGATCGAAGAAGTTTAATGTCAGTTTTTTCCCTGGCAACTTGAAACTTCTTATTTTCACAAAAAAGTAAGCGAGTGGGAACCGAGTTACATCCTATTTTTTTTTCTTTTATTGAATCACTTAAAGTGATTTCATTCATATTGGTTTAAGATTAGAATACTTTAAAGACAAAATACTGACATCATGAAAAAATCCAAACTTTAGATTCTTATGAATCTTTACATTGCAGATTTTCATGAGTCCTATAAATACATTTCTGGAATTATTCCTTTCTTTCTGTCTATCTTTGAGCTCAACGGCTCCAAAAACACATTGAACTATAGCGATAGAGGTTAGTATATTTATTGTATTAACACCAAATTTGTATATTTGCATCAAAATCTAAATGAAATTTGGCAAATGGAAGTCTGCCTGCCTGTCTGAATGTGAATAAAATAACCTAAAATCACAAAGAGCTAGATAGAGAAATTTGTTTTGTAGATTTATCATCGGATAAGTAGATGTGTATTAAATTTTGAACCAGACTTGTTGACGGACTGATAATTTGCTAATATAAATATTTGCAAGTATATTGCCGTATTGAAAAAGAGACAGTCAAATCTCCATGGCCGAATGGTCATAACACTGATTTCATAATCAAGGAATTGTGAGTTCGCATCCCGCGATTCGCAGTTTGTGTAAATATTTAATTAATTGATTTTATGTTTCTCTTTATTTCATGTTTTAGAAGATACTGGACATTTCTTTAGTTTACCAGGCAAGTGTTCTGGACTTTTCTTACTGTCTCCAGAAAAGTATTCTGGAACTTTCTTTGCTAGTATAAAAGCAGAAGATTTGTCAGTTACTGTGTTCTGAGTCCAGACTTGAGTTAATAAATTGGTTTAGCTCTACTTTTTGTGTGTGTCGTCGAGTTCCATACTAAAGTACCAACGTGACAATATGAAATGATTAACTCAAAATTATAGTAATAAAATGTGACGCATGTAGCCTTGTAGAAAACAACAACTACAGTAACCGCTATAGATAAATTTTGGGTTTAATCGACGAAAATAAAGGCATCTAAAATCGATATTCAGTTTTATTATATTACGAGGCACAATATGCAATATACTGTATCCTAATACGTAACCGTCAGTGGAAGTTGCACTTAATAATGCGGGCTTCGATGAACTTTGAGAGTTTGTCATGTGCCTCTTTATACTATCCCAACTCCTCCATACATTTAGAGGATGTAGAGGAGGAAGAGAAAAAAATAACAAAAGAGAAGGTGCTAAATTGTCTAAGTATATGAAAAATTCGAGAAGAGAACACTTCATTGGGTATGAACTAAAAATAGATAAATATACAGCATGATTGTTCAAAATAATATACTTACAGTTGTTACGTGCATACAACACAGTGCAGTTACTTTTTACGCATCCAATAATTGGACGCTGTGAATTTCCTTGATAATGAGTGCAATATTCCAGGCTGCTGCCCATTTTATGTAAAACATTGTAAAGTCTTCATCATTACCATTTCTTAGGAAATTTCGGCATTAAAGTTATAAATTCCAAATTATTTTGTCTCCCGTACTTTATTGAAAAATGATGTAATGCATTTTGAACCTGCTATTGTGCGTCATCAGTATGAGTAAATAACTTCACGTGACATTAAAAATTTAACTATTTAATCGGTATCGTATCTGACATTTATTTAACCTGGCAACTGTAACTAATATACAAAATTTTTAGAATTAAGACATGAAATAAATACGTGTCGTTATGTTTGTAAGATAGTTTTGGTTCGGTACTGGTCTCAGGTCCTGTAATGACCGTTTATGTATTTATAAGTTTTCCCCGTCATATCTGTAAATAGTTCATCATGTGTTCAATTCTATTTCCTCGTAATAAATTGTGTTTAAATTAAACCTTTCCTTTTGTCGGACCCAATCTTTGGAGACTTTTTATTTGTCTTCATTTCCACTGCAATACTCTAATATCAAACGGCTGAATTCCCAGCCGTTTTATAAAATATCATTGTATCACCATTGATGGACGTTCGATAACTAAATGCATATTTTATATGACTGTCTAAATCTGTTTAAGTTATTAATCGTGTCTTCTTTCATTGGCGCATGTCATGGATTCTGTCTTAGCGCATTCTTTGAATACAGAAATAAACGGACTGAAGACAAATTTAGAGAATCCTCCATGAAATGGATTTCAACATGTATGGTGGTCATGTAAATGAAATATTATATGAACAATAATAATAATGATGATTCAACTTTCTAATGTTTTATAATAATTTTTCTATCATTGCTTGCCATTATCTTTTTAGTCATTTGCAGACAGTGCAACTGTTTCGAATAACTCTCTATTTCTACTACAAATATATATAATATTTACATCTATTTGTGTATGCGACTATTTTGGCGTTTTATAAATAAGATCGTGAAATTTAGAGATACCAAACGTAGCACATATTTACTTTGGAGGGGGGGGATATGCACATTGGAGCATTTTTTATGAAATTTTGATTAGAATTTCAGAATTAAAAATTATGCGAGATTTGGGCTTTTTTCCTCTATAACTTCCGATACAATTATGGCACAAAAGTTATTTTTAATATTATCTCAATTGAAAACTTTTAAATTATGCCAGTTTTTTATTGTCTACTTTTTCCTATTTTTAAATAGTTTTAAAGATATTTTAAGCATTGAGGAAAATAATTATTTTCATAGTTGCTACTAATAATTCAATCGGGTTGGTTTTCCCATGTTGATAGCTAAGATATATTTTTGTGATAACTTTCACAAAAATATTGGAACTTCGTTGCATTTGCACTTAAAATTTAACCTCGAAAACAAGAAATGATTAAAAAATTTTTAATTGTGACTGTTTTTAAACATTGTTTTGTTTTTTCGAATTATAATTGTATATATACAGTGTCAAAATTAAAACACCCCTACTCTGAGCTCTCTATACAGCAGACGACTCAGTGTAAAGGCTCTAAAACTGGCGAACATATATTTCAAAACACAGGGAAACGGATTACGCGAAAAAAAAAAATAGTTCCAGAAACACCGGTAGATGGCGCTGCACAACAAAAAAATTGGTTAAAAAGACTCAAAATACATATTTGTAACACATTTTATTCGAACGTATGAAACATTCATTCACAAGGGCCTTATCGATGCTTATCAGCTTGTTCAACTGCCGATTCTAATAGGTGGATTGAGATGCTTCTCATATACAGAGTGATACTGTCTTTCAAATCTGCCATGATTACCAGACGCCCTCGATAATCAAGATTTTTTTAAGTATCCCCAAAGTAAAAAATCACAGGGATTAAGATGTGTAGAACGAGATGGTTAGGTTGCCAGCAACGCAAGACTAATTATTCTATCATTAGTAAATTGTTCCCGAAGAAACTGCTGTATGCAGAATCCAATGTATGGAGGCGCTTCATCTTGCAGAAAGGTAATTGAATCAAGACATCGGTACTGTTGCATTTGGGGTACAGCAAAATTTTCGAGCATGTTTTGGTACCTGCTGGTCCTTTGCGTAAATTCTCAAGTCGACGAAACTCTTGAAGTGCAGCTGAAGCCTTTCCTTTGTTTTCATAAAACAAATTCACAAGCAAAAAATTCGCGCAATCCGTCTCCCAATGTCTTTAATAGTACGTTCATCAATTTTGGAGCCTTTACACTGACTAGTTCGCTGTCTAGAGAGCTCAAAGTAGGAGTGTTTTAATTTTGATCATCTTGTATATATATAAAGACAAAATATTAGGGAAATATATGACAAGATATATAGAAAAGTGTGAGGATTCTAAAATAGTACATGTTATATATATGAAAATTTGAAATTTAAGGAAATATTTTGCTGAAGAAGTCATTAAAACCAAGTTACACAAAATGTTTAATCGAAATTTTTAGCAATCCTGAAGCCCCTACGAACCAAATGACTGTCAAAAGCGCTATCCATGAATAAGAATAAATGTATGAAAATTATCTCAGAATAAATTTAATTGAAATTATATACATTTTATTATTTTCTGTTTACCAACCGAAGGACAAAAACAGGTGGCATTAAATAATTTTCAGTAATAAAGAAATCTAAGTCCCAAAACTGGAAAATTTCAAAAAAACTTCTTCAATTTTTGGCTTTCATAGAAAGGGTGCCCCCTTTAATCAGAAATAATTGTTACTCAAGGCCGCTTGACCACTTCCCCTGAGAGACTAATATTCTTCTTAATTTTCTGGAACCTCCAGCCTGCTATAAACGTCAGATAAAGAAGAAGAATGGCTGCTCGGGGTCTTACACTCGAGCAGAAGAAATGTATTTCTTCTGGGATTGGCTTTCCTTTTCTTCTATTATTTGATCGTTTATCATCGGATAAATGGCTTTGCGGTGGACGAGAAAAGTGTCAACGGAAGACTGCTAAACATAATAATAGACCCACTGTTAAGACAGTGCCCTCTTTTCTCTTTCTGCACGCCAGATTTTTTGCCGGATCCGTTATCATTTCGATGATTGATGTATTGTCTTTATTTATCTCGTAAACGAAAAAAACACACACCAATCTGGTGAATGTGGTCAGAGATATCGTGAATCATTTATAATCAAGCAAAATAAGAAACAAAAATATTGAGGAAAAGATGGATGGAATCTTCAAAACTTTTCGAAGAGTTTGTCCCACAGACAAACATCTTTTATTGTATTTTAGGATAATTTAGGCAGCTGAAACATTTGTGCCGACTTGAAAAAATTGATTAAATTGTACATCATATACATAATTAATGTACTTTGTCTTACCAAATGCGATAAATTGAATTGAAGTTCTTGCTGTTGCTTATGGCACTTGTCACAGATAAACCTGCTGACGAATTCAGCGATTTTAAGCCGATTTTTAGCGTCTCTTGTTTCAGTAGAGCCATCTAGGGTCAAGAGTACGTCTTAAATACTCCTGCGTCTCAGCCCTTTTCACGGGGCGGACTTCATTCATACATTTCATTCACTCATCCACTGATCGCAATTTAGACCTGAATCAGAGAACGACCCCCTCAGATCTTTTAGTTCATTCCCTAGAAAATAGTATAAAAACAAAGTCAAACAGATTTCATAGTAACACGATAATTATATTTTGAATTATCTCATTTGAAGTGAGCAAAAAAATATGTAAAAATCAGTTTTGAGAAAAATGAATTTAAAGTACACAGTAACATGTTTTAATAATAATTTTTGTGTGTGCATACTAAAATTTATCACATTTATAGGTTATACCTTCTTCCTTCTTAACTTTTAAAAATTTTCCTTTTTTAATCATGTTTTTCTGGCAATTTTGCATTTGGCAGTGAATGCCGCCTAGATTCCTTTATTCTGTCTTTGTAGAGCTCAGCAAATGCTCTAACTGCATTTGCACTTGGATGCACTCCAATTACCTTAAGGATATTCAGTATCTTATAAAACCTTCGTTAAAATTATTACTGACATAAATGCCCCTAATATGAGGATTCGTAGCTCCTCAACAAGGACATCTTTAGGTATAAATATCCACAAAACACCATCGAAACTCTCATTGGCATTTTGCGTTTTACCATTCAAACATATTCCTAACAGTTTTTTATCACATAGTTTCATGTATTCTTGTTTTACAACATTCAAAATATTTTTTGGGTAGGGGAGGCAGTTCCTTTGAATTACATCAACAAGTCAAATTCCCTTTGACTTGTCGCTGTAATTTAATTTATTACTCGCAGCTCTTTGAAATTTTCACCAGCTGTTGTATGAAATATATGTATATAATGCAAAATTTAAAATATATGCAATCAGAGGGGATAATAATGCTTGATTATCCATCTTAACAAAATTTAATAATGGCCTCTTCTATCGAAAAAAAAATTAGAAAATTATTCGCAATACTTCTATGTTTTAATAACCAAAAACATTTCAAGAAAAATGTTTTATGTTGTAATAACTTTTCCCCATGATAATCTTCAGGGGGCACTTCGTAATTGTGGATGAGAAGCTTCCGGCATGATGATTATTTCTCGCCACCTTGGAGGGGTACACGAAAAGGTGGAGGTCTGGATCCTCCCATCGATGACGGGACGCACTTCCTTAGGAAAGGGCTGTACCGTTCCCCTTAGGATTCAACCTCAGTTCTCGCCAGTGTTGCTGTAGAGGCGGTCCGGTCATTCAGTTTTTATTCGTGTGCCTTCGAAGCTGGTCGGAGAGTCAGTGATATGACTTTTCCCCCGAGAGAATCTATGTACTCTAATTAATAGTCTCCATTTTGCGGTTAGTGAGTAAAAGATATTAGTTAATGTTTAGTTAGTTGAATTAGAATAAATCAAATTTTTTGATTTAGAGAATAAACTGCCACTCTGTACTACATTTTACCAGTATATATCATTTAGTGTGTTTTTTTTATTAACAGCAGCCCTAAGGTAATACAAACGTTTATCATATCCCATGCAACGTGTTTATTCATTTACTTTTGATGAAACCTTGGAGCATAGTGGCACCAGTTTTTCGCCAAGAAGTCGCCAATAATGCGTGTTTAGGATGTTGTTATTCTTAACCGGAAGTTTTGAAGCCACGTTAGGCTTATTTCTAAGAATGACAAAATGCACTAGTCAGGGGGTGGCGATGCCCCCCTTTTTATTTTAAATAATTCAGATAAACAAACAAACTAATTTTTAAAGCCATGTTTAGGCTTAATCCTAGGACTGACAAAATGCACGAGCGTAAGTCGGGGGGGGGGTATTGAAATATTTATGATAAAGATCCAAATGAAACGATTTATTTAATTATAAGTATAATGAAGCATGATGAAATGCTCACTTGCTTTTAAGTATAATGAAATGCTCAAAATTAATATTAAATAATGATGACGAAATTATTTTTTGCTCCGATTTTTAAAAATGATTTCTTAATTTTATGCTGAATATGTTCTCATGAAAACGTTGATATTTTTTTAATTTTAAAAGCATAGTTTATAAAAGTTAATAGCTGTATATGTGAGCTGCTCCTTATAAAAACACATAAAAATACTGAATATGGTATAAGGTTTAAGGTTACCATAAAGAATACATAAGCCGATGACGGCAACCAGAAATTACCGTTTATTGCCAAATTTCTCGCCAATTTGGCGGAGGCCGTATACGGGAGCTGAGCCGAAACCTTTTATCAGTAAATAGTCTATTGATGTGTCCGGCTCTTCTAACTGAATATAATGGCCAATTTTTATTCCCCATGCAATGTGCCCATTCATCCTCTTTTGATGAGACTTATCATCAATAAACAGAACATTGATGTACTTACATTTCTAACTGAATATAATATCCTGAAACTGAAAACTGGATGCAACATTCATTGAATCATCCTCATCCCATTCATGTATTTTCTAAAACCATTCATGAAACACAGGACGCCCCTTAACACTCTGAAAAAAAATTTAAAACATAGCTGATGTTATAAAACTTTCCACCAAAAATATTAAAGGCTACTGATTTCATTGTCTGTTGATGAGACCTATCAATAAAGGCTCTTCTAAATGAATATGATATCC
>JAPMOR010062782.1:0-15462 GCA_026543865.1 Argiope aurantia | reverse complement strand
TGACTTACTGGGCTGTTCGAATCACTTGTTCTACATGTTGAAATCAAAAGCATTGAAAACCCAAGTTGTAAACAATTGATAAGGGTTAAAATGTGCAAAAAGTATATTATTAAATGCTTTCTCTCTAGGATGAAAACACCTCGTGACTCGAAAATCCCAAGAAATTGAAGGTTTTAGAAGACAAGAATTGACACCTATAAAACACACACATTAAAATCGGTCAATACTTGGACGAAAGTTAGACTCTTCCCAGAGAAAAAATAAATGTCTAATTTGAATCCGTGCTTATAGGTGACCCTTGATGAAGACTTCTGACCATTCTTTCCCTTATTTTGTATTCCTCTTTTTCATTTTAATCAATTTAAACTGAAAATTAATATTTATTTCCAATTCGGTAAATTTCATGTTTTAAATGTAGAAGCATTGGCGCGCTCTAAATACAATGTATCTTGCTTTTAAAATTTTTGATTTTAAGATTGTTTATCTATAAAGTTTTCATAAAAACATCTTTCTTTTAACTTTGTATATTTCGTACTTCTTATGCTTCATATTAATGTAAAGATTGAAAAGAATGTTCTGGGAATCGAAAAGATAAGTTGAATGATCTATGGAACAAACTTTTATATTAAAGTAAAAATAAATTATTCGGCATTTTTGATCTCTCATTTTTTTTATTAAAAATTATTTGTTTAATGCTCGCAAACCCTAGAATGATTATTTTATGAACATTTCTTTCGAAATTAATTAAAAATTTCTTTTGAAATTAATTAAAATGATCATATTCATCTAGTCCAATATGAAATAACTGCATATTTTTGATACGTTTAAATAATTGTGAAACATTTATTCCATTTGGTCCCTCTGATATTTGAAACTTGGCTGTTCCGAATTTTTTCTTAGTGTAACATTTGACATTTAGTAAATTAAAAATATACGTTGTATGAGCGGTCTAAATTAATGTCTGTGACTTTAGTGCTTAGTGACGTTGAATTTTCTTCTCCCAAATTTTACATAATTAGGTTGGGGACTCTGATAAAATTGCATATAAATAACAATCGTCTTTGTTGAGGACATTTATATCTGCTCATAAACTCTAGTTATGTATAGTGATTAAAAATATCCTCTTTTTAATATTAAGAAAGTGAAAACTATTCCAATGTTTTAGGGTGTAAAAAAGGAGGAAAATGATTTAGAGATACTTTTGCAGCGTGGGGCATATGTGAAAAATATTGAATGTTTAAATTATAAATGAAGTAAAAGTTTCATTATGGTTCCACTTTTTATATATGATTCATATAATATAATGCAATAGAAATTTTAACGATATAGCTAATTTTCAGTTACTATATTTATAAAGACTAGAAAATCCATACATGAAAGAAAGATTTGGACACTCAATTTTTCATTTTTCTTATATGATTTTGTTTAACTCCAGACTTTCCCAATTTTTTTCAATTTATTACTCTTTAATATTTTATAGGAAAATTAATGTAAAGAATATACGAGGTAACTTAAATGTTAAAGTGCATTTTTTCCCGTTTGAACTCGTTATTATTAACTTCATGACTAATTTATAATCTGGTATTATTTCTGTTTTCATATTGGTAAAAAAGTATTATTTCATATTTTTTTTCCAAAAGGAAATCTTATATTTATATTGGTATAGAATCACATTAAATAAAAGAATAATTGATATAATATTTCATTAAAGGGGATCTGAAAAAATAAAAGTTAAAAAAGCCTTTTCTTAATCTTATAATGATATCCTATATTTGAACTAAAATGGTTTTAAATCACTGGGAGTTATTAAGAAACTTTCTGAATCCTGACTAAATTTGAAATAGACTCGTTTTATTCCAGAACATTGGAATGTAAGCGTAAAATTCGACCACTACAAAGCTTTATTTTTTAATAAATAAAGGAAAAAGACATGCGAAAAAAAAATAACACTGAGAGAACTAAGGCGAATTTTAGAGGGGAGTGAATTCTTTTCACTTCAAGACCGGCAGATTCAATAGAATACAACAGCAAATTTTCACTATTGTATAAATGAGATCATTAAAAATCGTGCTAAACATTACTAATTTAACGGGGAAAAGTAAATAGTATCGACAACAAATCTTTGGATAACAAAGTAAATGTTCAAAGGTTTTGCCATTTAAAGAGATGCACGTTTTGCATTTCTTTATTCACTGTGAACTTGTATTCAGTTCGACTTACCTCGGGAATGAGCAGCATTGCAAAATATATTTATCGAGAAATTACATTTTAGGGGAAAAAAATATATATTACTTTACACATGTGTAGCCAAAATTTAATTTCATTTCTATACATAAATTTGTTGTTACCAAGCTCCAATTATATCTATCAAGTTTCTTAAATGTTTTGTTGACTTTTCATACTTAAAAAAATTTTTTTTTTCAAGAAGATGTAGATCTTTTACACCATGCATCATCTTCATCATAAAATAAAAACTGGGAAAAGTAATTAATACATTTTTTTTACATTGCAGACATATAATTAAATATATTTAGAGCGAATTTGGATGTAAAAATTTCGATGGCACTGTGGTTCCATGCTTGAAAATTGTTTCAATGCTCAAAAAATTTTTATATTCAATTTTTCTGTATGTAAAGGCTTTAAAAATACAGTTTTTTGAAGACGAGGAACGTTTGTCATATTTATAAATGTTATAGTGGGTGTGTTGTGGTTTTCTTAGGAACTGGCATGTTTCAAATACACTATTTTTAATATTCACAAACATAGCTACACTACAAAATTCACAAACTCTTATTACAACAGACAAACATAGAAAATAGGGTTAAATGTGGAGGAGGAATTCCACGGTTTCCAGCCGAAAGCATTCGGCGTTAACGCAAGGGTAAAAGTCGACCACAGGGTGCAGGTCTGCCGTTCAACTGGTAGTCTTCTGCAAAACGCCACAAGGGGGCGGCTCTCTGCTCAAGGAGAAAAAGAGGTGCTACAATGATCTATTCGGAATGGCATTTTAGAAAATCATCTACGTACCTTTTTTCAAAGAGCAACTTCAAAGAAAATAAATATTCGATGAATCAAGTAACTTACTGTTGAGGCAATAAGAAGCGCAGACGAAATTGACAAACACTCAATGCGGAAAACGAAGGAAACAATGATACTGAGAGCACGAGAAGGAATTTTGGATGACTTTGAAGAAAAATGGGGATGAGTTGATGCTATGTCGTATCGAATTTGCAACTCTGATACCTCTAAATTCAAAGAAGAAAAATGTTTTTGGTCTTCAGATCAGTCAATCAGTGCACTTTTATGGGCTGCTTTTTGCTCAGCCTTGATTCTTATATACATATTCTTAATATTTTTCAGCATTATTTACAAATTATTTATTGTTCTTTTTAAATTCCGTTGATCATCAAACTCCTAGAATGAAAAAGTAAGTACAGGGTATCAAATTCCCAGTGCGGAAAATTAGATTAAAATAACGAAAATGCAGCTGTAAAAAATAAGTTCAGGAAGTGCTGCAACTCTACAACTCTAGACAAGCCGTCGCTGCTTAATAAAATAGTAGATTCCTTTATCTCTTTATTTGGAGACAACGTCTTTTATTAAATAAAAAATACTTTTTTTTACAAGCCTACCCTTAACATTTGTAAACGACTAAATGATATTCTGCATTTATGGAACAACTTGAATTAAGATCAGTTGCGTTCATTAAAGTTCCTTTTAATAGATATTAAATTAATTTTCATTTTTTATAATCACATTCGGCTTTATCACAATTGTAAAATAATATTTTTTCAGCTGGCCTATACTTTTCAGTGTGAAAAAGTGTAAGATAGCAGAAACTAATGTCTAAAATTTGTTGTCAGAATTAAAACTTGTTTTTATTTATCAAAAAACATGAAAAATTACGATTCTCTATGTTTATTTATGGCAGATGGGCGAATGTTGTAACTGAATGACAATGTGGTGGCATTTAATTAATGTGTTCATTTTGCGAATTTATATAAAAAATAATTTTTTCATGTCTTTAGAATTATTTTTTAAACTCTGGAATGAATTCCTACGTTCTTTTTATGTTTTTCTTTATCTAATTATTTTTACTCTTTTGTTCGCTAAATCCGATAAAAAGCTTAACTTGAAAGAATTGATTATTTTTATTACCATTAAAAGGAATATCTCTTGAGGGTTGCTTTTTTTTATCTTTGAAACGATCCATATATTGTTATTTAACTATTCTAAATTAAATTAAGAAATAAACAGGGAATAAAGATTTTTTATACACAATTCTATTATTTTCTCATTACATTATTTACTGCTTAGCGTCTGAAGTTTTTATCGCATTAAAGGAATAAGTTTTTACCGATTTTTTTGTATCTTCCATAATATATTTTTTAAAAAGATTTCCACTTTTTTTTCCAAATCAAATATTTTCAAATCATTAGAGACCTTCTAAATTACTTTTAAAATATTCAGTTTTAATTATTGATATATGAAATTTGCATCTAAGCGAGAAAAAAAATATTGTCAAGACGCTTTTTTTTACAAAGTATATAAATGTCAATTAATTGATTTCTTTTAATAAATGTTGCGTCTATGTGATAATTCTTTATATTTACAGAAGACAAAAATATAAATCTTAAATAATATATATTTAAAAAATTGCGGTATTTTTGTGGCAGTATTCTTACAAATCTTCAAAATCTAATTTTATTTGTGAAAATTCTTATTATAGTTATACAATGCCTGTTTATCTTTCTTAAAACAGTTTTTAAAGGAAATAATAAATGCAATATAATTAAGTTACTCAAAAAATTGATTATAATCTATATCCAAATTTTAATCTTTAAATGAGGTAGTCAGAATATCTTTTAAAGATTTTTCTAGTTTTATCTAATTTAAATAATAAAGACATTTATTTATATCGATGACAAACATCGATTTATTTATTTAGAAACATATTTTTTTTTAATTTCTGAACAAGAAGCGAGTATTATTAAAATATATTAGAATATTATTAAAACGTATATTATTAAAAATTAACTTCTATTATTTTGATAAAAAATTTCTCATGGTGTATCTAATATTCAAATTCCCAATGTTCTGTTGAATTTGGAAGAAATTATATACATGGAAAAGTTCTCTTCTTAGATTAAAGTTAAAAAAATTATTTAAAGCTTAACCAAACTTTTAGTAGATCTAAATTTAATATGATTGCAATGATGTGACCTTTACTTAATAAAGAAATAAAATCATGAAAGAGATGCATTTCATATTTAATTATAAAGTAATTATAAGTGTAAAGATATTTTTATCGTATACTTTGAATATAAATTTGCTGCAGAAATTATTATAGAATTAAAAAAAATATGTCTCAACAAGTCAAACTTCAAGCCTATTACATTCTGACACTATAAAAAGAAATAATAAAACAAAGATGTGTTGAAACTATACTTGTCATATATTTCTTGGGATTATACTCGATACAAAATCTGAAAAATAAAAACTTCACAAGCAAAATGTCTTTATTTTCACTTTTGAGAATGTTTTCGGCTTAAACCAACGAGAATATTCTACTATTTTATGTTCTTGAACCCGACATGTCGTTGTATTTTGCCCTGTCGTCGCATACTTGAACAAACCAAACTTTCTTCGAGTGCGTGACTGAAATGAAATTTTAACTGCGTCTTGAAGTGTTTTCTTAGCTCTTCTATCAGGTGGAGATGCGAGTTTTGAAATGTAAAAATTCATGTATTCAGTGAAGTTTGGATTTCCTTTTCTTTATATTTATTATTATTTTTCAAAAATTTAAAATGTGGAAGTAAATGGGCGGAAATGGCTACTTGGAACAGAGCTCAATTTGAATTTATTAAGACACTTTGGAAAGGTTGTTGGTTTTTATGAATATTCCAAATACCAAGTACTTCTATAGGTCGTTTGAAATTTCAGATTTTAGATTAGCTCCAAACAGAACAGCTAACACATTTATTTTTATCCTATTAACAGTACAATAGAATGTACCAAGTAATACGTATCAAGGTTGAAAACAATATAAACATTTTTGATTCTCTACAAAATGCGTATTCAAATATTTCATTTATATTGTTACATTATTTTAAATCTATCATTTTCATTCAATTATGTAACTATGACAATGCGTTTGCTTTATAAAATCGCATTTAAAACTCTATTTGAATCACTGCCAACAAAATAAGCTGAACAAAAATACTTTTTAAGGAGAATCATTTCAGTGTTGTTTAATCTGCGATTTAAATGTGGAAGAAAAAGTCAGAATAACTAAAAAAAGAATAAATAAAATCGTACTTATATTATTTAGTTTTTTTATTATTAGATTAGTCAATCTTTTATATTGCATCCAGCTACTGAAGCTCAATATCACTAGAATATATGATGTAAAACATTTAATTTGTTTTATTTTGTTAATAAAATCATTTAGATATCATTTTCAGGATATTTTGTTAAGTAATATACAGGGTGGTCGTAAAAAAATTCCATATTATTGGGAATTGCCAAACGAAAGAAAATTCAGATAATGATGATTTAAAACTTTAGAGTTTACATGGTTACGGTTACACGGATAATTTTCAAATGGCAACCACCATTTTTTTCTTCTTCATAGATTGATCAGTACGTTTAGAAACCATAAATATATACATGGTTGAGAAAAATTTCATAGAGTGGAACATTTGAATCAATTTTTATGAAAGATGCCATAATGTGTACTCATCATATGGATTTGAACATACACTTTCGAATTTAGATAGTCCCATAGTTAGGACCATTGCAGCAAAATCGGAAGATTATGAGAACTACGAAGCATGCTGAAACATTTTTCTAAGACGTATAGACTGTTCAGGAACACCATCTTGCATCCATACAATAACACTATGTTTTTGCTGCAATTTTGGAATGCGTATTTCTGACATTTTGTATATCGAGCGCTTGTGATGAAGCACGTTTTTATTCCAGTAAACGTTTCCTTTCTGAAGAATTTTTTAAAATTTATTTCACAAAAATCTCCTTTTCTACTTTATATTATACTAGCCGCCTTTGGCGACCAGCCGGTTTGCCAGTATTACCGCTCGCTACAATTTTCAATTAAATATTTTAAGTAACTGATCTCTTAATAGATTCTCAAACAAAACATTTTTAATCTTCAAATTTTGATAGTCATACCAAACTTATACTGTTGTTTAGATCGTTTCGTTCAATTTACTATATATATATTTTGCTAATTTGTTGTCATTTCCGGTAAAACTTCAACCTTAATTTAAAGTGGAAATGATGAAATTGCAATTAATATAAAGACATTTTTTAATAAAACAAGCGTTCTATTTTATTTATCATCTTTATTGTTATTTATTTATTATTATTATTATTGAATATGAGTATTGCAAACAGAATCACTCGGTATTGAAGTCTTTTGTGAGCTACAAAATATTTTTCATGATTTATGTAATATCTCAAAGAATGATTCAACGAAAATTTCTCAAAATCAGCAAAAAATTCAGTTTTTAGTTTTGCTTTCAAAAGGATTGAAATAAAATCTATAATAATATTTTGTTCCGGCCTATAAATATATTTTAATAATTATGAAGTCTAAATTTAATGCAGTAAGGTATCATATTCTGAGAAATATGATACCTTATTTTAAATAAATCAATGAATGTTTTTATTTTAAATAAAGCAATGAATGTTATTATTTTATATCAAATAAGAATTATTCGTGAAGTTTTGAATGTTAAAAATTTCGAAAAACTCAACATTTTCATAATCTTAGGCCAATTAATCTTGAGAAACCTGCGCACTGATTGGAGTATTTTCTTTGAAACAATCGATGCAAAATCAAAATTATCCTTTTTTTTATTGAATACTGATATTGAAATTTTCATAAATCAGCTAGTTTAAGTGATTGATTTAGTTCATTGGAAATTAACTCTTTTTATTTAAAATATTAGTGTTTCAAGAAGATTTTGTTCATCGTGATTTCCACAGCTGAAGCTTTATGTAAAATCAAAAATTCGTTATTTGTTAGAGCATTTTTTTAATCAAGTCACATAAAATAAAATCATTTTCCATTTAGACCATTTTAGCAGATCTGTGTCTCACTAACGGTTTACAAATTAGCTGTGTGGCCCTGATTTGAATGGATATCTTGTTCATATTAAACAAATCTTGCCTTAAAATAAAACTGATTTATTGGATTAATAATATTGAGAGTGTAAAAGATCATAAAATAATTTTTCTTGAATTTATTTTTTAGAAAAAATATTTCATATTTGTTTCATTTCCTACAAACACGCGCCGAAAATTATATTTTTGCAGATTTCATTTCCAAAAAGATTTAATTTATTTTTAATTGGAACTTTAATCAGTGTGATGGCAACACTTTGAAAAAAGCTAATTTTTTCCCATGAATGCGAAACTTGCTCGTGCAGCTGAAATTCTATTTTTATTTTGTACGAAAAAAATTGTTAAAAAATATAGTTAAAATATTTATTTAAAAATTCATTAAACATAGAAATGTAATTTTAAGGTTAAAACATTGGTATCATTTAAAAGATAAATTTTTGATCTTTAATTTCATGTAAAAATCTTTTTTGTGCGGTAATATTTTCGGAAGTTATAGCGGAAACACGCCAAAATTTCGCCTAATTTTTAAATAAATAAAATTTAAATTAAAAATTGGAAAAAATAATCCCCTGGTGTACGTTCCCGGCCTCCAATGTATACATGTGCCAAATTTGGTAGCGTTAGGTTGAATGGTCGGGCCTGTAGAACGCCAACACACACACACACACACACACACACACACACACACACACACACACATTGAGCTTTATTATAAGTATAGATATAGATATATGTGTTCAATTTCAAGGGGATAAAAGCTGAATTCAGTTGTTTATAAAATAACCTGTTTTCCAATGATTTTTATAGATATTTGCGAGTATCTTCTAATATAATCTTCTGTATTAACTTAAATTTCATTTTTTATAAAATGATGAAGTCTTATATCTAAAAATCACCCAACACTGACTGCACTCACAATAACGTCGTTGATTTAAAGGACTTCATATATTTTTCGTCCCTGAATGTGAACATATTCAATCATAGTAATGGCAGTCATTAAATTATGATAATTAATTATTGATCATATTTATAATATATCCCCATAGCCGGATGGGCGAGGATATAGGAATAGCTATAGCCGATCTTATGACAAGAAAATTGAGTCTTATGTCATTTAGATTTCAAATTCTCAGTATTACGAGTCTCCAATATATTCTACATTCTGCTATGGTTCTAAATTAGTATTGTTTCAATTTGACATCAAACATAATCGCTTTTTTCTACTAACCATGTATTTATTTACAAACTGATAATTTATTTTCATTCATATAACCTTTTATTTATGTAAGCATTTGAAATAATACTCGCAAGAACCCAGATTTCTTACAAGTAGATTTTTGCTTGCGAAAATTTATAACCGAAAATATAAAAATCTGGGTAATGCAAACAAAAAATATCAAAATTGCATAAGATATATTATTTACTTGTTAATTTAATGTTGGCATGCTTTTGCTGCCGATTCCTCTCTTATCATCTCAGTAATTCATGGTCATTCAAAATGATACTAAAATTTACTTCAATCTGGTGATACAAAATTACTTTTTATAAAAAACACACACAATATAATTTTGAACGAAAAAATCTGACGAAAATTTTGCCATGAACCTTATGATAATACTAAATATAAACCTTATTTACAAATCTACCTTATGGTAATAACTCCAATTTCATTTGCATCTCCATATTTACGAACTTTAAATTTATTATTACTTTTGAGAAAAAGTAATAATTATTTTACTTGCAGATTTCGTCTGTAGTTGACTTGAAATGGTAGACAGAACTTGATCTTCTTGTTTTCTCTGGAAAATACCAATATTGGATTAGTATTTTAGGATTTAATTTTGACATAATTTAAAATTTTAGGCATTATTATATTACATGATAAGAAAATTAAAAAAGCTTAAATCTTCGGAAAAAAGTTTTTTTTTAAATTTAATTCTACATCCAGGAACCCATTATTCATTTTCTTATAGTTTCTAGACAAAATTTTACATTGCTTGAAATGAAATCTGAAGAATTTTGCATTAATTTCATCATTATACACTTTGCTATCTAATGATGAATTTTTTTCGTTTTTAATAATGGATTTTATTCCATGTTTTAATCTCATAAAAAAGAATCCAGATATACTTCTGATATTCAGATAAATCAACATACACCTCATTGTTCAAACTAATAATGATGAATATGTTGTCAAAAATTAAATACACTTTATTATTTTTTTTTTACTTAAACCTTAATGATTCTTCATGTATATCCATTAGAAATATTAATAAAAGACTTCAAAAATCTGTATAAAATTATAATATGAAAAAATAATTATTGTATCTTGATTTTACTATATTCATTCATAAAATGATAACTATGTAAATATTAACATAAACATGCACTTGCTATCTCTTGCAAAAGCTACGAAAAATTTAATCAAAATTATAAAAAAGCTGTAATTAAAATGATAAAAAAATGCAAAATATACCGTATGTAGTAAAATTATTCAATTTTATGTTTGAATATTTTTTTAAAAAAAGGTTTACCTTTTAAATAAGAAGAACTATGTAATCCGAGCTTAAAATTTATATCAATTGAAAAGTGTATTTCTGGAAAAAGAATATATTTTCAGAACTCATTTAAAGCTCGATGTTTTAAAATATACTTCACGCCTGTGACAAACATCGTTATCGCTTGGAGTATCACTTCCCAATTTCAGCTTTATCTTGATGGTTGCCATAATGAAACCTCTAATAATTTCGGGTCTCGATTAACATTTAACTCGCCTTATTTTAGAAATCTTCTTTCTTATTCGCTTGTAGTGCCCGTGCACCTCACTCATTATGGGTCTGTTATTATTCATTAAACTCGAGGTTTCATGGAAGGGTGAAAATAATGAAAATTCTGCCCGAACAACGATGCATGTACTATGATATCTTTTTTATAGCTTATCAAATGATATTTCAAAGGGGTTTGTTTTTATTTCAATAGAAAAGTAAGATTTACACACTTATTGAAGAAACATTCAAGGACCATAATATTACCTATTTTAAACATAAAATTTCAAATGATAAAATTTTAAAAATAAAATTACCATTAACATTTAAATAAGTTATTATTTTCTCGTTACCTACTTCTCTGTGTTTAAGTGAAGAGTGCGAAAAATATTTGTTTTGCTAATGAATAGTTTAGAAAAATTTCTTAATATTGCTGAAGCTAATATAATGAGAATTCAATTCATAAAAGAAATAAACTTTAATTGAAAAATTATTTTATGATAGAACTATTTTCATAGTTTAAATATTCAGTTACATTTTATGTGTTACGTTAAAAATTAAGATAAAAAGATGCAGTTTAAATTTTTGTTTCGTATTTTTTTTTTGTTAATGAGAAAAAATAAAGCAATTGAATCTGTAATCATTAGAAAGACAGTTTTTAATGAAGGTGATGTTAAGATCGTACTTGAACAATGATATTTTTTCAAGTTACTGAATAAAGCATCAAGAATTAGCTTAATTTCTAATATATTGAAATTTTGGAAACATGAATCCTATTCATAACATCCAAAGTGTAGCTATGTCATTTCTGGTAAAATTTAAGTCTATGCAAAAAATTCGTTTTTATTTTTAAAAACGTTAATAATATCTATCTTTCTATCTTTATATCATTCTGCATGCCCTTGAAAAATGTTACATTTAAACCATAAAGAATAAATTTTGTTTAGAATAGTCATTTTCTTAAATCTGAAATCCGTTTGTTTTGAAAATATATCTTTTTACAATTCTGTGAAGGAATTTATCAAATTGTAATGACCAATTATGTACATTAAATACGAATACGGAACGTATTTTTAATCTCTCTCTCTTTTCTTTGAATGAAAATTAACTTTGGGAAGAAATTATTTCACGTAATAAATTGAGAAGATAGGCGAAAAATCATCAATTTAAGTTAAATAGAAAAAAGCTGATTGAATGGATGTGCTTGACAATTTGATTCTCCTCAGAGAAATTTCTCTTCCAATTTGCCATTCTCGAGTTAGATTAGAATGAATTGAGTTACCAGTGATGCAGTTCATTTGCGAATGATTGCTCTAGGTTTCAGTTGTCAAGAAATTGGCGCGTGTTCAGAATGAAGGCAACCATTTTCTGGCTGAAAGAGTGCAATCTACTTCTTAAGTGCGGTTTAGTGGACATTCAACCAAAAGGACATTTGTTTCGTCTTGAAAAGACGTAGGCGGTAATCGATTGCTACGAGAACCAATCAAAGGCTTCTACCTTAACTTGACATTTGAACTATTTTACCTATCTCGTTGATCATGACGATGAATATCGCATTTATATTGGCGAACCTACCTATTCTAATCCACTTAATCAAACTGAACTAGAATGATAGATTCTGGAGTTTGAATTCTAGAAATTGAAGTGAGATTTGAATCAATTCAATTTCTGTGCACAAAAATAATATATATCATTTTGAATTATTCCTGTTTTCCTCGAGGCGATGTATTTTAATTACGCTTATTTATTTTTGACAGAAACCAAAATTTGGAAATTCTTATTAGATTTTTTAAATTTGCTGTGCATACATAATTTCTAAATAAGTTTAAAAAAGAATTCACTGTATTTTAATTAATTAATTTCAAGCATTTACGTAAAATGATTTTGATTCTGAATATTAAAAAACGATTTTTTCCGAAAATGTGAAACATTTTTATATATTTTAATGATTTTTTTTGTTTTTGACTCCTTATTTTCTTTCGATTATTTTATGCCACTTCTAAGACATCGTTAATTAAAGTGTTTTCTTATTTGAGAACAAATCGAAAGATGTGTTAATTTTTGTTTCAGTCAACTGTGATTGTAACTTTGAATGAATAAAAATGATTGAAATATTAATTTAAAAAAAAGAAAATGCGATTTTATTTTCTTTTTGCAAAACTTACAGTATAACTTAATTTAAATTAATTTCGTCTTTTGAAAATAATGTAAAAAGAAACTGCTTTTCTGTTTTTGATCAACAAGGAAAGGAATTATTCTAATTAGACTAGTTAGAAAAATAACAATTTTTAATTTATTGATTGCCTCTAGGATTTTTTTAAGTAAAATATAATTTTCCACTTTTCTTTCTCATATACAAAGTATAGAGAAAGTATTGTAACCTTCAAAAAATTCGAATTCGAGTTTTTCTAGAATTTTTAGGTTTTAGAAATTCCTAAGTTCTAAAAACACATTTTTTGCATTATGCTTGTTGATAAAGATATTCAAACCTAGTTAAATCGTAATCTTTAAGCTATTTATAACAAATCATTGGCAGCATTACAGTTTTAATATGTTGTTGTTACTTATGCACTTGTCATAGACAAGCCCGCTGACAAAGTCAGCGATTTAAGTCGAGTTTGTGCAGTATCTTCTGAGGATAAAAACCCCTGCGCACCCGACTGCAGAAGTCTGACTTCTAGCTCATATGAAGATGCCACTCACACAATCGCTTTCACAACCCCTTTTTACTGGGGGCTATTTGCACGCACCTCATAGATAGAACACATTGGGAAGAACAACCATGCCCGAACCGGGAATCGAATCCGGAACGCCCAGATCTAAGCCAGGACACCGGCACAGTTTCAATGTGTAATTTATATTAATATAACTATTCAGCATCTGAATAGTAAAAACTTTCACGTAGGTAATCTGAAATATATTTTAGATACAGAAAGAAAAGCATAAATGAAATCTTTGAAGTACCTTTCAGTCTTACATTTAACATGTTTTTTTTTTGTGATAGTTTGAAGATAGTATTGCTATTTAAATATGAAAATCGAAGCAAAAAATAAATCCTTTTATGATTAGATAGTGATCTTCTTAAAGGACTATTATTAATGAAAGCAAATCTGTGTCTTTGTAATGTTTCTAAAAATATTTCTAAACATTCACAACTTTCAGCTATTGAGTGGCAGATTTTTAAGCACACGAACTAACACTCATAGAAGATGGTATCGCTTCTCCCATCTTGTGAGTCTTAAGAGAATAGCAATAATGACGCCAAAATCTTGTATAATTAATGCGTGGTTTGGAAAAAATACTTTCTTTTATACAATTGGAGCTTCTAAAAAATCGGCCTTTATTTGAGATGCAATATTTGTGTAATTATTTATATTATGCGCTTAAGAATTTCGCTTGCTTCGTCTTTATAATTAAAAATCGAATATTTATGACAGGTAGCAGAAATAATAAGTGATGTCACAACATTAATTAATATAGGCTATTTGAAGCTATTTTCTAAAAGCATTGTTTTTAATGCAGTGACATAATGGTTATAAATAGAATTATTAGATAAATTAAATTTTTGTTACCAAACCCCCAGCACAGAAATTATTTACATTATTGCATTAAAAATATTTAGAAATAATTCTGCTCTTAGAGCTGCTAACAAGTTGGTCCCTGAAATTGAGTATTTGTTCAAGATTGAGCTCTTTTGCACTTAGATACATATCATATTTGACTGTTCGTCTATCATTATTAATGAATTTTTTAGTTATTGCTTTTTTTAATTGTTTATTTATCAGTTTTTTTCATTCATTACTCTTCAGTTTACTTCCTAACTTCAAAAAATCTTTGCTTAGCAATAAATAATTTTTTTTCGAATTTGTGATTTTAATTCGTTTTGTTAAATAACAACTTAGTGACATATTTTCCGTTTTCAAGCCACAAGTTTTTGCTAAACATTTAATGACTTCTTTATCATATCGAGATAATGAATCATAAGATTCTTCTAAATGCTAAAAAAGAATAAAGTCGAAACAAAATCGATGACTCATGCTTTTCACTAAAAGATATATAGCTTGGATTAGTAAATGAATTGTTCTGATTTGAGGGTGTTCTTCCAAAACCGTTTTTTCCAAATATTCTTTCAATTAAAAATAATTCTTCGGATATTTTTGTTATATGGTCCAATTGTATGTTCCAGAAGTAATAAACTCATATTAAAATAATTATTTTGCTTCCTTTCAAAAGATCTGCTATTTTCCGTCTTTGCTTTCTGAAATTCTACAACGCCTGGGAATAATTGACATATTAAATTGAAATCAATGATATATTTCTATATAATAAATTTTAACGTTTTTTTTTTTAACTTTACGGATCGGTTTTCTGCTTTTTTTGTTATGGAAATAATTGTCCTATTCTTTCTATGGATTAATAATTCTACTTATTTATCCTTTTAACTGTATTCTATAATAATTCATTTCGGCGCCTGAAATAATTAATATTTGCAAAGTCTTTGTTTATATTAAGCGATATTAGAACATTTGCTGTTATATGAATTTTTTTT
>JAPMOR010062781.1:0-18495 GCA_026543865.1 Argiope aurantia | reverse complement strand
TTTTTAAAGCAAAAAGTAATATTGGGGGACTATTATGACAAATTTCTACACACTTTTTTTTTAATTAACAGCTTTATTTTTCATTTCTTCAAACCAAAACAAATTATAAATTCTTTTAAAAGTAAGAATTATACTAAACAGCAAGGAGAAATATTCATAAGTTTCAAAATTTGTGCAATTCTCTTCAATTTCAAGTTCTTTTAGAAACTTTTCATTAAAATGCAACATTAAAATATGTATAGTACGAAAACAATGTAGTAAATTTAAATTATAACATGCAAAAATAGTTCAACAGGAATTTCAAAACATGAAAACTTAAGAAATCTTAAATAACATTTGTTACATTCAACTGTGCCTCATTTTTTTTTTCCTATATATCCGACATGTTACAATGGAAACGAATACATTCGTTATTGAAATATTTTATACCATAAGAACAAAGGTATTTTTTAAATTTAATTATGATAAAAAAATAGAATTCCTAAAAGTTGAATTCATTCTTTTTTCATATTCAAATGAAATTAACATATAATATAACTAACAAAACAGATAAAATTTTTATAAAAAAATGTTAATCATAGTTCACAAACTTGCTTAAAATTACACACAACCTATTACGGAGCCGCATTGGACTGGCAGTAGGGTCTCGAATTTCGTACCAAGGAATTCCTGATTCCACTGAAAAACCGCTGTATTAGCGGTCATAGTGCAAGCAAATTAAATCCATAGGGGTCCAAATATACTCCTATTAGTATTAGTATGGCACAAAAGAAAAGGAAGTCCAGTTCCATGCCCTCGTTTTGGTTATGACTTAAAATTGATATGTCTATCTCAAATTAGCTCTAGTATTGCTTCAAAACTAGACATTAATACAACTATACTACACAGCTTACCGATAGTTTCAATATAGGCGGAGTATACTGTTCAATCTTCAAAATTCTTTACAAATTTTATAATTTATCCAAATTATTTTAATAAGTAATCCAAAAAAATATTTAAAAAAAAGGATTCCAAATGAATAGCATACAATACACAAGCACTATATGAAAAAATAAAAAGCAAAAATTGTCGCTGGTTAAAATTAAATTCTTTCATTAGAAACGTATGTGATATTTACGAATAAAAAAAATATTGTGCAAGCAACGACGAAACTACATTTTATTTCTGACATCCTGTTTTGAAAAATTGATAACTATTACGGAATATTTAAATTCTCTTTTAGGAAATACGAAAGGGAAGATTGTTTAGTGGGCAAATAAAAAAAAGAGAAGAAATATCATATATGACATTTGTCTTCAAGAAAAATTGCACATTTTACTTTGCTACAAAGCTAATATTTCAAATATAAGAGAACTTTCAAACTGAGAAGTAAATTTCCGGAAAAACCTCTTGGGTTGCTTGTTGTATTTTGCAGAGTCGAATAACTTAAATACCGTCCTATTGGTAAAATTCTGAAGGCATATGTAACAGACTACTTTGTAACAAGTGTCTACGATTAAGATTCAGCACACATACCCGATTTTCATCGGACTCCATTATTGACTCCATAATCTGCTCCAGCATCAGAATTATGATATTAAATACGCTTAAAGCAATTGGGTAGTGTACATTTCTGTCGTGGTGACAGAAAAGCCATAAGCGGTCTATTTCCGGAAATTTTCAACAAGGGGTATTGCAATTAAGTACTTACATCCGACAAATGATGAAGGGGACTATGATTTTAACAAAAAAAAAATAAGCGAGATCCTTCTCACTCATCATTTTCCAAAAACTTTTGTATTCTAGTCATAAGAACATTGAAATGCCATGTCGCAAAGTCTTTCATCTTTTCTCCAATCTAAAACATTTATTTTCCTTGTAAAGACCGACAAGCAGAGATTATGAAATTTTTAATGCAAGAAAGACAATGGAAACGGTGGATCGCCGCACAAGTTCTACATCTTGGAGTAACAGTCAAGGAAACAAGAACTTAACTGTCAATTAACTAGCATTTAACTGTCAATTTCTGTAATCTGTTATTGCCCATAAAAATATCAATTAACAGATAACCTTTAAAATTGTCATGGACTACTTTTACACCCTAATTTATAAAGAAATTGAAGGCGTTGAAGGATCGGCTCCTTGCTAAAATCTAAAACTAACCAATCAGAAAACGAAACGTTTTCAAATGAAATGAAAGTTACAATGAAATAAAACATCTTATATTAATGTTATTCGTAATATTTATATGCTTCAGTTACACTGATAACCAAACAAAAAATATCATTTCTTATTTGAAATTCACTCATAATTGTAATTTATTACAAAGATTAATCAACTACATAAAAGTTAACTTCTATGCAAAACATAATCAGCAAAGATATAGCAACAAACCTAAGTTGTGAAAACGCAGAGAAAGACTTTTTAAATTATAAGAAAAATATTCAGCAATTGAGAACAGTTGCACACTTAGCGAATTAATTCCTTCTTCCATAAGAGTTAAAATGAAAGATTTCATTGCAAAAAATTCAGTAAATGCATCAAAAACAAAAACCGTGTTTAGTTATACAGAAGACAAAATAATGAAATCCCAAACAAATAGCAAAACAACAAGAATTTATTGAACTAAAACACTTTTGAAATACAAATAAATATAAAATGAGTAACAAATTAATAAAAATATGTTGCATGGTGATTAGGGATTGCAATGTCGGACCAAAATTTCAATACCGGTATTCGGTATTTTTTAGTTCTTAATATCGGGATACCGGTTTTAATACCGGTATTAGAAATTTTACAAAAAGAAAGAAAACACAGGTGTTTCTTTGTTTTATTTGCCAGTTTTATTAGAGAGTGTAAATATCTCAAAAAATAATTTGTAACTTATAAATTATAACAATATATAAAGAATCACAAAAAAGTAAAGGAACGTCTTATTTATTTAAATCACAAAAAAGTATAAATATCATTATTCAGTCCGCTGTAGTATTACAAATTTTTGAAAAGTGATCTTAAAAATCATAATGCATCAACTGTACTGCCATTAAGCCTGAAAAGTAATTTTGTGTAAATATTACCAGCTGTCGAAAACGCTCTTTCGATATCTACGCTAGTTGGTGGTACTGTTAGCAATGCGCGATATACTTTTTCCAAGTATTTACTTCTAAATCCCTCATCTTCAAATAAATCGATTGCTCGATGGATGGTTTTGGATATAGCTGATTTCTGTATTGTATTTTGGTTCGATGAAATTTTTTTTTATTTATCGCTAATTCTAATTTTTGTTCAAGAGACAATTCCTTTTCACTATCGATATTAGTATCATCATAATCTTCGATAACTGAACCGAATTCTTCTGAATATGGATAGGTTTATGGGTAAAATATTTTAAGAAAATTCACTATAAACTTAATCAGATTTGAATTGGTTATTTTCTTTTCTTCTTTTTCATTTTCATAATCATTATGTAAATACCATAAGACATTTTCTATTTCGGTTTGCCTTTCTTCTGTTCGATTTTTCAATGTAATATATAATTCTTCAGATAGTGATGTGTGCTGTTCTTTCAGTAAATGCAACATGAAATTTATTGTTGCATTAGTTGTTAATAAATTAAAATCGCTCCGACATAATGCCTCAATATTCAGTTTTATTGGAAATAGAGCTGATACAGTTCGTGATATTAAGTCGATTTCACTATCTGAAAAATTAATTTACAAGTTTAAGTCGATTCTTGCTTTTTGGATTGGATTTTTCAGTTTCAAAAATCGTTCCATCATTAGGAATAAACTGTTCCAACGTGTTTTAGAATCTAATATTAACATATATTCTGTTTTATTTTCAGTTAGTATATATTTTCGTATTATGTCTTTTTTTATAGGGGAACGTTTAAATATCTTAACAATTTTTCGAACTTTATAAATTATAGGTAGCAATTCTTGATGGGTTAATATTTCATCCTCATTAGCAATATCTTCTTCAATAATTACATTGTCATTACCTTCATTGTCAATATCACTCTCACTCTTACTCTCTTCAAAGTTGGAATCCGAAGTTCTATATCCACACTATTTGGATTCTTCTGTTCTTTATTTTTTTTTATATAATACATCTATTACTCCTAATTGAATTCCATGAGCATAGCACAATTGCTGATTTGCACTAATCAACTTCCCAACTTTTTTCATAACTATTGCTCCATCAGTCGTTATGGATACAATATCTTCTTTCAGGGATAATCCATGTTTCACTAATTTAGATTTAAGCAATTAATTAAGCCATTAATTAGCTAATTAATTTTGCCCGTTACGGAGACATAGAAACAAAAACGTATACTATTTTGCTATATTGGCGATCCCTGAACATATAGTGCAGACAATTTTAAAAATTTCTAGCAAATATCGAAAAAACGGTATTTAAACATGTGAATACCGGTATTACAAAATTGTACAAATGGCTCAAAACACCGGTATTCCGTATACCGGTATTGCAATCCCTAATGGTGATCGAATGAAAAAATGGCCATAAAAATGAAAAATTCACATGTAAATTGGTCATAAAAATGAACTTTTGTTCATGGTTTATGCAGCTGCAAACGAAAATCAATCACTGTCAGAACCTTCCCAATCTTCTAGTTCTTCTATAAAATAAATAAGATTTTTTTTATTCATAGCTTTTTAAGATACTATATGCATGAAATATAAATTTAAGTAATTTTTTTAAAATATACATTAAGCAAAAGAAATTCACTAAGGCATCACAAATTACACAATTAATATGCACTAAAACACCAAAATTATTCCACATTCCTTATTTTATCAATACACTAAACTTTAATAATATATTTTATCAATACACTAAAGTGCAAAATTGTTTCACAATTTATGTTGCATAAATTTTCAAAACAAATTACCATATTAATCTTACTCTAACCCTACATATATCAAGGAATACATAAACTCCAACAACTCTAATTTCCTTCATTATAATAAATCATCTGAAATCTCTGAATCAGTCTGTCATGAAATGAAAACACAAGAAACTTTGTTAATAATACAAATTACAATCACACAGAAAATTTCCTCCAAAACAATTATTTTGGATTTTGGTTATATTCTCACCCAATATTTTACAGAAACAGTATTGTAAGAAAACTGAGCAATTAATTATCATGATTTGAGGCCTAATTAAAAATAATCTTCAACACACATTTTAAAACTAAATATTACAATATAAAACCTATTAATATAAGAGCTATAATTTCAGTAAAGTCAATTAATGAATTGTTGCCACAGATAATGGCATAAATTGCAACAAAAATTTTTAAAAGGTTCTATATTACTATTGATACTGTATCACACTAAACGAATAGAATATGTTTTGTATTAACATTTTTTATGATTACCAAAATACAAATTGCACAACATGGCTCTTTTTACCGAGTCATACTGTGTGAAAAAGATACTTTTGCCTTTTAAAAGTCTAAGGTCAAACTTTTTTTCAACTACCATTTTAATAATTTTCTTAAATCCGATTCAAACTACACATTATATCACTAAACAAAATAATTTAAATCGAAAATATTTATAAAATAACAAGCAGAACAGATTACATTTTAACCCTTTCTAAGGCCATGGGAAATATGCTTCCCACCAAATTTATCAATCTTTGTATGAAATTATGTAGGTTAGCATAAATTCTGACAAATTTTTTTAGTAAGTCAGAAACTTAGATGCTTCAGTTCTTTAGCTCAGACAAAATGATGTGTCTTGATTTGTTACTTAATTATTAATTAACCAAATTAATTAATCAAATTAAATTTATCTAATAAGATAATTGAATATCTTTCCTTATTCTAATTTCAAGGCTAAAATATTTTAACATAATATGACTAGAAAAAAAATAGCCCTTTAAAGGGTTAAAGATGTTTTTGAGTCATAGCTGCCATTAATGCAGGTAACACACACAAAATTATACATATCCAAATATTTTTCATTCCATATAGTTCAGCATAACATCAAAGTTCTTTTTCAGCACCATGTATATTCGAAAAATTTAATGTTAAATGACTGCTTTCATATTTTTTTTTTAAGTGTGTTTCAAGTTTTAGCTAATATGATATAAAACATTAAGCAAACACATTTTTAAGAAATTTTACTCAACCAAGAATTATTGAAAATTTTGGACTATTAATTTCTTTAAATATTAATCAAAGGATTAAATTTTGGTTTAATAACTATTAAAATTAATTAAAGTTTCATACCTCGTAATTTGTGTTTCAGTTCACGAGCAGCAGTCACAAGTAAACGTACTTGTTTCTCCCGCTCATCTGATTTCTCCTGAAGACTTTCATTTTCTGCCATTAAAATTTTAATTTCCTCTTCAATTTTTGCCAGCTTTTCCATACTCTCTTGACGGCTTGGCAGAGAAGAAACAATTTTTCCTAACGCATCATACTCTGTAAACATGATATTTTATATTATATATACAGAGAGAGAGAGATAGAGTGGGCAAAAAGTAGTTGAAAACTTTAAAAATTCATAAATCCCGAAAAAATAGCCAAAATAAAAAAGCATTTGCAGGTTTATCATAAATAGGTCACGGTATTTTTTTTAAGATGAGAAAAAAAAATTAAAAGCAGCCGATAAATGTCATTGGTGCGACGACTTAGTTGGAAATACGCGTGACCCTCGAGACATAAGGCCAGTTGGCTGTTGAAATGTGTCATCACTGTTAGGCTGACTCCCGCAGAAGGACGGAATTTATCATAACACGTAACTTGCCATGTATAGCGTTATGCGTTCTCGACAATTTTCGTTAATTCTTTGAATTATCAAATAATTTGTATACATACTAATTAAAAAATATTACTTTGTATAAAAAAATTGATATTTGAATTAATTACAATTGCGATCTCAGAATTTCCGATGTTGAACATTACAATTTCTTGACTACTTTCGTTATTGAAAACACATTCACCGAATTATTAAATAGGTGCATAATAGTTGCTAATTTATGAATTATTTAATATTTGTTTGTGTAAAATTGATATTTACATTAAATTTTCTTTCAAATGGAAGCTTTTTAGGTCTTTGGGGGGTTTTTTTAAGGAAGCTAATCAATAGTAAAACATTTACATATAGAAAATAAAAATTGCTGTAAACAAAAAATTTTATTAATGACATAATTGATATTATTCTTTCATTTTTCATGCACTATATAAATATTGGATTTTAAATTTTTCACTAGAAATGTTTGTTTAAAAAAAAATAGAAAATCTATGAACTGTACTTGTATAAAAGAATAACATATTTAAGTTAATAAATATAAACGAATTAAGAAATTATAAAATATGAACCAGATGAAGACACATATTAATAAACAATTATTTATTTCGACATAATAAATAGCAAGAAAAACAATACAATTATTCAGAACTCGTACATATACAAAATAGAAATACTACTAAAATGTGATTAACAAACAATTATTTCTATGTACTATATAACAAAAAAATACAATTATTTAGAACACATATATACAAAATAGATATATCACTTCAAATATGATTTCTAACTAAATAAAAATGACGACTAAAATTGTGACATTCTTAAGCTGCACAGGTTATAATTTTACTAATCTTTGACAATACAAATACATTTAATTTTAGTTATATTCTATCAAATTTATAAAAATAATTTTCACTTTATTCCTTCAAAAAAAACTTTTTTTTTTTCCTTCTATACTTCTGTAATAACAGCTACTTTCCCCCTTCCAATTGGTCAATTTTCTAGCTAGATTCTCTTTTACAGTGGTAAAATGTTTAGAAAAGGTTCATAGTTCTCTTTTATTCTTATAAGCAGCTGTATTAAATTTACTTTTACTTGATCATTTTTCACTTTACAATAATTACTTAATAAGCTGTTAGTTGCTGACCTCAGAATTAAGTAAAGGTAATCTGTCATGCCCATCCACACAAACATTTGAAGGAAACATATCTTTAGTTATTAAAATATTTTCCACAAGATTAATGATCCAATTTCTTTGATTAGGAACTTCAATAGATTTATTCTCACATTTTTCCCTAATTAATTTTTGGACAGCTATATATGTGTGGATAACAGCATTTAAAACTAATTCACTAGGATATAATAAACCACCCTTATCTTTTAAGTCTATTACGAGGGGTGATCCAAAAAAATTTATAAGGCAAAGGAAAAATGCTTTATTAACAATAGATACAGGATACAAAAGGTAATTAAGAGATATGTAGCGTTCACTTCTCTACATAATCACCAAACCTGTTGAGGCATTTATCACTCCGCTGGACCAATTTGTTTAATCGGTCTTGGTAATAATCAGTTCCCTGGCTATTGAGCCAGTTCTCGCCACCTTTATGAACATCATCGTCTGCTATGAACCTAGTTGCGGATAAGTGTTCCTTCAATGCCGGGAAAAGAAAATAGTCACTGGGAGCCAAATCGGAGCAGTATGGGGGTGGCTCCAGACCTCCCACCTAAACGTTTCCAGAAATCGCTGAGTCTGGCGAGCTGTAATGAGCCGGGCATTATCATGCAGGAGAATGACACCTTCCGTCAGCAATTCAGAACGTTTGCGTCGGATGGCTTCATGCAATTTTGTTAAGGTGCCACAATAACGGTAGGCATTAATGGTATGGCCACGCTCCAGATATTCGATTAGGATAATACCACACGTATCCCAGAAAATGGTTGCCATAATTTTGCTGGCAGAGGGTGTCACCTTAAACTTCTTCCTCGTCGGTGATAAAGCGTGCTTCCACTCCATTGTGGCTGTTTTGGATAAGGGGGTGAAATGATGCAGCCATGTTTCGTCCCCAGTAACGATGTGATCAATGAATTGTTGGCCATGTGCGTGATATCGCTGAAGAAATGTGAGGCTGCATATCATTCGAGTGGCTTTATGGTCCTCAGGTAACGCACGTGGAACCCAACGGGCACAAACTTTGGAATACAGCAACACATCCGTAATGATACGCTGAACTGTACCATAGGTCATTCCAAGCTGTGCGGTGATCTCATGAACGGCTACTCGTCGATCCTCTTGGATCATTTCTTCAACGCGTGCCATGTTCAGTTCCTATGTTCAGAAGTTGGACGTCCGCTCGCTTCCATATTGCTGTTTCCCCCACTTGCTCTCTGCCCGCTTCAAAAGAACATCATTTCGCCACCTGTTGTCTACTCATTGCTTCGCCCCCGTACACTTCAACGATTTGTCTGTGAATGTCAGATGGGACACATTCTTGACCCATAGAAATCATATCACGGCTCGCACCTCTATGCGAGACCACTTCTCTAGACGTCTTGCCATTACTGTCACAATTTCAGGTCTCAGTACTAACACTATCTGCTCAAACGACCGGTCTAAGACAACTAGCGCCATCTATCTCCACTCTGGGTAACAATATTCCCATCCACAATTTCTACTTTCCAAATACTGCTGCTGGTAAACTTTTTTTTGGTTCACCCCTCGTAGATTAAAATTAGGAGGAATGAAATTTGCATCAGTTATTAATTTTTGGCGACAACGTAAATACTTTGTTTTTCTTAAAGCAGCATGAGAACAGTAACCAGCTGCTATTAAGGGCAAAGTATCTTCTATTTTATATGCGTCAGATTTTTCGACAGATATATCACAGAAAATTAAATCTATAGGTTCTTTTCCATCATCATTACTCTAATCGTTGTCATCAAATATATTAAGTTATACCACCTTTATTAGGAGAGGCAAGTTTTAATTCGTGGGATAATCTTAGTTTACTTTCAGTCTCATAAATCTGTCTCACAGAAATGTGATATAGGTCTCCAGCCATACTTCTATACTGCCCAAATCTAGATTCCAACTTATCTTTTAATTTTACTCATGAGAATATATTTCTTTTTTAACGTCTTGGTGCAATAATCAGCGATTTTGATGAAAGCTTGCGTTGTGTGATGTATGACAAGAAATGCGTCTTTGGGAAGTTTTCCATTATTTGAATCAAACATTTCCCTATTTGCTAACCCATTTAACTAGCTGTTTCAAATCATCAATCATTTATCAGGCTCACACATAGGATTGTGCTTTAATTCCCCTTAGTTGGGAGTCTTGACATTAATAATATCCCACCAAGTACAATTCACATCTATGAACCGAGATGTTTGTTCTTATCTTTCAAGATGGCGTTTTTTCCCAAGCTCATTCAAGGATGAACAACATCAGTGCTAAAAAGGTTTACGACTAAATTTACATTTTGCCTTACCAAAGAGGTTGGCCACAGAGCTTTACAAATTAAACTATAACCAAATTTTAACAAGTTTGTACACAAAATTATAAATATTCTCAGAGTTCTTATAGAGGAAGTACAAACATTTTTTAACGAATCAAAATCTGGATAATAAAAATAGTGGCCATTTTTATGATTATTAAGCCAATTATTTAATACACATTTAAAAATATGCACAGAATTATATAAAAAAGGGAGCGTGAGTTATCTACTGGATGGTTATATTTAATTTGTAGTTTAGGAGGATTGGTAAAGTTTCTCAGTGCTGCTCGATTAATAGAATTATTGTCTTTTACAATTCCCATTACCTTGAAACCTATTTCCTCAAGTCCCTTTATAATTTTCATAATTAAATTAAAAAGTTGTAAAAATCAAATGTAATTAGTAGGTGCAATATGAATAACATCTTTGTAAGAAGAAAAAAAAAGACTTCGCAACATAAACGCATGTGCACTAGTTGCTAATTTAGTGCTGTACATGCTGTTCCTACTATGTTCCCTCCTTTATAATCAAGAAAAGGCTTAATATATGTTTCATCAACCATTAAAATTGCAGTATGATCATCATCTTTTAAGTTTTGAAAGGCATGCTTGGCAAAAACAAGAAAATTGTTATATCCTTCTGTTAGTGGAGAATTTTTTTAATTAGAACCAATTTTTCGAATAGTACTTGGATCTGGGAGAATCATATAATGGTAGTTTCTGAAAAATTTGTAAGCTTGGGAAGAAATGTAAAATAATAAAGATGCAAATATGATAATATTTGGTGAATACCTACAGTGCTCAGGTTTACACTTCAGCAGATGCAATTGCTCAAGAGAAAATTCAAAGAAAAACCTACATTTTTCAGTAAATACATCTTCTGAATTTTTGATGACAGATTCAATAATATTAATTTTGACATTTATTGAACTTGCTAATCTATCACAGGGACCCTTTTCAAAATATTCAAGAATATCAAATATTTGATTTATATTATTAACTTTAACTGGTAATGGGAATTGCTCATGTTTCAAAATTCTTTCTCACATAAACGATGCATTTAAAAAGAGATCATTGTCAATACTTGCAACATATGTTATGGAAGGAATGCTATTATTGACAGACAGATGAATGAATAAAATATTTTCATTCTTTTCAATAATAGTCCAAAAGGAAGAAAAGGTATGGTCTTTCATACATTTTTAATCCATTAAAATTATTAAATGCAGTCTTGCTGTCATAGTTCTGCTTGGAATTTACGCTTTCAATTATGGAAAGTTCAATCTAGGCTTGTTCTAATCTTCGCTTCTTTTATAAAGGACTCTCTCGAATTGAGAATGTTGATGATGACAAATACGTTGAGCAGACAGGAAAAATACTTGGCACAGCATTTTCTTTCAGTCTGGGCTTTTTCAGAGGAGTGGATAATGTTTTCCCAGTACTTTCATTGCAATTCTGAAAAGCACTTCACCTCTTTAAAATGTCTTTCACATACCTGAAAAAAAAATCTCCATGTAGAATAACTTTTTATATTTATAAACCTACAAATCAAGGAGGAATTTTTTTTTTAAGTTTTAAAAAATTTTAAAACTACTGCTTAAAAATCAGTTATTTTCAAGCTTTATTTTTTTTTTTTTTTTTTTTTTTTAATATCTGAACCAATTCTAACTCCACTTAAGTTTAAATTAACAAACAATTTACATCACTTTAATTAACTAATGTAAGTTATGGCCTATATTTTACATTAGCAAAATAGTGAACCTGGGATTGAATTAAAATTAATGCATCTTAAATAAATTCTAAGTAATCAGAATGACATTTTTTTTTTTACGAAAATTAAAACTAACTAACACAAATTATAATATTTTACATCTAAAATTAATTCAAATTATTTCAAAATATTGAAACATATTAATTATCAATGCTAATTTTTGCTAACCTTACAATTCTTTGTAACGGTAAATTTTTTTTCTTGGAATTGCATGCAGCCATTAAAGCCTCATCAATGGGATACCTAAAAACAGCGACTTTATTTTCTTCATCATAATTTCCTCGGTAAGCCGGAACTGAGCATTTATATGGCAACATTTTTTTAAAGAAAAGATAAAAGTTTATTTACGAAAAATTAAATGATTTAATTAAAACAAAAGTTCAAATAAATATAAATTTCTATATTTATAGATATTCATAGTGATATTAATTTACATTGTACCTTTAAAAATAAAACTCGCTGTCATGATTGGAAATACTTAAAAGGTAATGAATACAACTTCAAAAATTTTATTTAACTAATTAGTCATCAAAAGATAAGCTTGAGATAAAATGATGAAATTGATAAATTGATGAAAAAATTCTATTAAGAGCTTATATAAGCAGAATTTTTATACCAAAATTATGAATAAGTTAATAACAATCGAATAAGTAAGAACCCTGACGGGACTATCATAGATAAATATATGATGGTCTAAAAATCGATTCGATTTTTGACATAAAAAGAGAATTAGATAAATAGATTGTAGCTATTTATTCTTATTTTATTAAGTTCATTCTTAATCAACGCTACATCATTGGGAGAACAAATAATATTCAAAAACTAAATCGCAATTATAATTTGTTGTTAAAACGGAACATGAAGAACAAATAGGCTTAACATTAACACATTCAATCATACTTTAAGTTTGTATTAAGGATAATAAAAGAAAATACACTTACCTTCAATAAATTTGTATCCTGACCTTGCTTTTGCATTTATCCATTTCAATATAACACCATCTTGGATCAAGAAATAAATAGAAAAAGAAATGATTTACATACTCCAATCGTCGCTCGCTTTGCGCAGAAAACAGGCAAGGTGACGATTGTTAACCGGCGTCCCGATCATTTTAACAGTGACGACTCATGCAGGAGTGAGTGATAGCACCAGCAGGCCTTATCTCTCGAGGGTCAAGATGGAAAACGGTGACAGTAAATGTTCGGTGTTATTTAAAGTTTCTGCGCGAAAAGATTGTTCCACGTTTGCGCAAAAAAGATCCGCTTTATAGTGTTACATTTATTCAAGATGGAGCAAGAAGTCACACTGCTATTTCAGAGAAAGAATTCCTGATACAGATGTTCGGGGAAGAGAAACATTATCAGACATTGAATGTTTCCATGGCCTCCTAGGTCTTCAGATCTGACATCAGCAGACTTTTAGCTATATGGAAATTTAAAATCCGGGTGTATTGATCCCTTCCATCCAATCTGCCGGAATTGAAAGGTGCAATCTGTCGAGAGCTGTCATGTAACAGCCGGACATGCTGCACCCAGCCGTTGCTGGATTTGTGACATGATTGCAATGTGTTATCACCTGTGGTGGTTGACATGTGGAATACATATTGCTATAATTGGTGACTTGGTGAGATTACTTTTGTTATTTGCGTGCCTTTTCTTTCACTTATGTACAAAACGCCGCTTATCGGCTGCTTTTCGCATTATTTTTTTCTTATCTTAAAAATATCCCGTGTCCTATCAATGCTAACCCTGCAAACCATTTTTCATTTTGGTTATTTTTTCGGATTTTATGAATTTTTAAAGTTTTCACTGACTTTTTGCCCATCTTGTATAAAATAAGTTCGCGCTTATCCGGCTTCCATACTATCCGGACTAGCTTTCTTTTGCGTAATTTAATGAGGAAGACAAGGCGTTGAATTGGAAGTGGGCATCTGCTGCGATCCTCCTGCGTCTCGTGTGCAAAATATAAGTTGCGACAGGAAAAGAGCAGCATTCTGCTCGTTGCTAATTGTTTCTTCACTGAGTAATGAACTTCAATTGTCGCCACTGTTCCTAAATATAACTGCTCTGTTCGTATAGCATTCGCAGATTGTTCTTGAGGTACGCTTAATATTTTTTTAAGTGTACCCCTGTGACGATTTCAAAATGGATGATAGTCGAAAAAAGTTGAAATGACTATGGAGAACTTAGGCGCTATAAAGAAACTAGACTCTGGTGTAACAGCAAAAACCGGCAACTGCTTCTATGATTAATCGGACCGCGTTCACATTCTGTGTGGCTTGATATAAATGGAGTGTTTAGTAATCAATAAGTGAGAAAATACATTATAACAGTGAGTTTTGGTATAAAAACCTTGTCTTCTAGTATTGGTGGACAAAGAAATGTGGTCATAGAACTCCAGCTAATCTAGCTCCTTTATTATCCGGCTTACACTTCCACCACATTAGGTCGAATACTCAAGAGTGTACTGTATATTATATTATACGAAAACTGTTTTGCTTAAAAAAAATTTAAACTTTTGACTCAAAAAATACCAAAACTTTTAAGTATTTAGCATATACTTTCCTTCTATATCCGTTGGTCACTACCAGTACATGCAAGGAGCAAAATAATTTTTAACCACCATGCATTATACCTACAATGAAATGCAAATCCAGTATTTAGTAAACTAACAAAATCCTGAAGATCAAATTTCAAAATAATAATATGCAGATAGAATATTTGATATGTTAAAATATAAACTTCATATGCTTCCTCTCCCTTCACTTTTCAGAATTGTTAATAGTTTTCAAAAACACTGATGCATATGCTTTGTACAAATGCAATAGATAATATATATATTAATAAAAATGCTACATATCTGACCCTCAATTTTATGAAGCATAAAAAAATACTAAGAACAAAGCATATAGGTTTAATCTCCAGTGTCTATTTTTCAGCCATTTTGTAACAAAACAACAGCATTCTTTAAAAAAGCTTATCATTCCACAATTGTTTAAGTTCCTCCTACTTCTTCCCTGATTCTAAAGTTAATTTTCTGAAATGTATCAAAGATACACATTTCACAATAGCAAATATGTGCAAAATATTTTCCAATTCCTGAGTTACAATATATAATCACTCATTTATTCCGACATTCAAAAATATAAGCAAAATCGCAGGTTCCTTACTTGCCCGTATATTTCACATTATAACAGAAAAGTAAAATATCAAAAGCATGACAATAGAGCTGCCTCTTAAAATTCAAAAGCTGCTGAAAAGCTATCTAGAATATTTTTATGATGGAAAATTTTATTCTGCAAATGTATTTTCCTCTTTTCAAATTTTATCTAAGGCATTCGGCAAAATAAAATTTCATATGTTCAAGTTTTAGATCTAGAAACCATTTAGCAAGTAAATTAACTACATATCACTAAATTAAAACTACAACTTTAAATGAATTATTAAGAATAAAAAATCAATAAGGAAATGCAGAAGAGAACACTTTAATATGCTTCAGTGCATGAAAAACAGAAATTCACAACACTAAAAGCTACTAATAATAAATATTAAGGATGAACTTTTAGAGTAATGGCAGAAAAATTTTTATTAATAAAACAAAACACTAAAAACCTTACATTTAGTTAAAAGTTACATTAAATTACATTTTCAAAAATTAAAAGATTTGTTTTAATATATTTAAGACACCATAAACATTATTTGAAAGCGATTTCAATATAAAGAAAGCTACAGTCAAGTTTAAATGTGCAACAATCAAGAGTCAACAGTTTGTAAAAGGATCGCCAGTGAAATCAACAAACACTTGAAAAACAAAAAATGATTCATTTCTTTTATTTTCTATTAATTTAAACATGATGCTTATTTACATATTTTTCTGAAGTTGCAGAAAACCTATAAGGCTGGTCACTTATAATCATTCCATGTCAAAACCTATCTGTTTTAGATAGGATGGAGCAAAAGACTGGATATTTGCCTGAATTCCTTTTGCTTTGGGCTATATAAAATAGATGCTCAATGAATGCAATGGAAAAGAGAGGGTTAGAGTGTGTAGAGTAATAGAACTGCAATGCACTTTAACCTACTTCGCTCAGGGGAAGGAGTGAAGTTAACATGGAATTATAGGAAATGACCAACTGAACATTGCATGGTTCAACAAAAAAGATGAATACGACCATAAAGAATCAATGTTGCCACTGTTGTATTTACAAGATGTCTTGAATATAGCAACCCTAAAGTAACTAAAAAAGTGGATACACTAATGAAACAAAATTAAGAAATGCTGCCATCATTTATATCGAACAAAATCTGAAACACAATTTCGAAAATAAGGACAAAAATTACAACACAATATAAAACTAAAATTTTTACAGAACCATTCAATATAGAGAGAAGAAAATTATTTTTTTTTCCCCTATATGTAATGAGTTTTTGATATACACTGGCAATGAGCACTTCTGAAACTATTATATGAGTCAATCTCAAGAGAAGAATCTGCAAGATATTTAGATTTTATGAATATAGTCTTCTAGTTCTTAATATCCTCTGAAACTCACTTATTAAAAAAAATAGCAACATCATTTTTTTAAATGTTTGAACAACTTTGGTTGCTTGAGGTAATGGGATGACAAGAACAGTCTTTTCATCTCTTTACAATATCAATAGCTTGTACAAACTTAAATTCTTTCACCTAGTATTTTTAAAAGACTGACACTCAACAAACACTATTTCACTTCAAGACAAGTAATAAACAATTGAGAAGAAGACAGATCTCAACATCCTTCCCAACAATGCTCTTTTCACTGTACTCCTCTATGAACGCTAGCTTACTCTAAATTCTAGAATGCCAAAGAAAGCTATTCCTTCCCTCTCTTTAGTGACTGTACTTCTATAAATTCCATTTTCAATAAATCAAAACTTCTGAATTTAGGAAAAATTATGTATAAATAACAATGAGAAATTTAAAATTTTTAAACCCAAACCAATAAACAAATAGAACCTGGGAAACTGGGAAAGGAAATTTTGGAATTTCAACAAATTACGATCTATTTTTCTAATAGCAAATTTAGTAATCAGAAATTTTAAGTGTGATGAACTACATGATTTTCTGAACATCCATCATGAATTATTTAGCCAAATTTAATTTCAACCATTTTTAATCTTGAATATTTACATTTAGCCAAATATTATTTTTAAAAAATAGTTTTAAAATGTTTTTAGGACCAAATCAATGCAAAATATTTTGGTTGTATAATTTTGAGTTCGCCATTTCAGAAATATTCACTTACTCATCTTATTTAATCTTTCCTTTTTGGCCTTTTCCAGTTCTAAACGCTTTTCAGCAACAGTATTTTCCATATCAATAATTTTATTTTCTAAAAGAAAGAGTGACAAATTTAAAACACAGGTACATTATGCAATTCAATGCCAAAAAAAATTGTAAAATATTTCCAGTTTCTATTTAGATGTTAAAACAAATGTCTTTAAGCAATATGAAACTTACCCAAATCAGCACACATTTGATCATATTCTTGAAGTTGACGAATATTGGCTCTTCGAGCTGCATCTGACTTTTGACACGAAAATTCCAAATTATCCAACTGAGCCAATAAATTCTGATATCCTTCAGTACTAAAATTGAGGGAAATTATTATAAAAGCATAAAAAGAACATCTATTTTTTAAATGCACCTTAATAAGAAAACAGAATTTTAAAAATAATATATACACACATTATATTAATATTCATAAGCCAATAAAAAAATTGCAGTCAATAAAAAAAATCTAATAATATTTAATTTGGAATGGGATAAATAAATTGGCTAGGATAATGAAATTAGTACCAAATTATGACAGCCTGACTACCTAATTTCAATATATTTCATAATGATGGTGAGGAAATATATCATTGTGAATATATTAAAATTAGACAGCAATAGTCTTTCTTTCTAATAGCACTTTTCCTCTTAGAAATAAGTAAGGGTATTAAGAGATTAAGCTGTTAAAAAATTGTTGGAAACCATGATTATGAAAATTCATCATTTTTTAACAATAACAAATAATAACATTAGAGAAAGACAAATGTAAACTTGAATTATGAAACAGTACATGATTACTATATTATAGTAAACTTCTTTTATATTAATATCCAAATCCCCAAGATTACTGGAACTATAATATTCAAAGTATTTTGCTATACAAAGAACACAAATCACTTGTTTATAGATGACATAAAGAACAGACATAGGAGAAATGATATACAAACATTATACACTGTGTGAAAATTTTGTATAAAATATATATAAAACAATCATTCAAAAAATATTCAAACTGATAAATGGAGGAGATAATTTATGTAGAGTGATATGTAGCAACAGACAGCAGTTTTGGCATTGTAGAAAGCAGCTATTTAGCATTACAAAGTATCCCTTTTTGAAATATTCTATCAAACTATAGCACCTATAAT
>JAPMOR010062778.1:44512-56042 GCA_026543865.1 Argiope aurantia | reverse complement strand
ACGGTTAATTATACTTGCATTTACTATTGTTAATAACACAAATAATTAAATAATATTCGTTAAGTTCATCAATAATATTCGTTCATATTAATGCCGATTAAATAATGGAATACTAGTATTAAATAAACTTATATTAGTTATTATTTAAGGCACATAATTCAAAATGTTTTGCACCTAAAAATCTATTTTAATCTAATCTTATCCATCATAGATTACGCTTTTATATGATGGTTTATGAAGATGTTTTACTACAAATAAATGGAGTTAATCAGAAAAATTAATTTATCATGATAACTTTGATAATCACCATTTAAATCGAAATTTCAACGTGGAGCAAGTTTTAAAAATTATTAAATGTGGGTAGACAATATTGTTAATTATTTTTTGGTCTGATTACATGTTTATCATAATTTATGTCAATACATAATAAATTAAAATTTCTTCAAGCCTATTTCTTTTTTTCAGTGTTATTAATTTTCTTCTATCTTGCCTTTTTTTTTCTAGATATTTCATACGAAACATATCTAAAAAGCATCAGACGACATCGGAGCTACAGATACTGAATGCAGCACGAAACGACACAGGAAAATATGCCTGTACTGCAGTCAGTGAAATTGGAATGGACGAATCTGTTATTCAATTTCTTGTACAAGGTTCGTAAAACTCGATTCTTCTAATACGATATGTATTTAATATATCTGAAACTATAAAATTGGGTTTAAGTGTAGTTTAGTGTGCCCCCGAATTTGTCTCGAATATGGTAACCCAACGAAACGATCTTAAAGCAACCCTAATGCTGTTTTATTTACTACTTTTTACAGTCGTTGAGTTGTTCATGAACTAAAACTATTTTCCGAAAAATGTCAAATTAAAAATAATAAAAAAATATCAATTAAATATTTTAGTTTAGTTTTGTATTATAATTTTAAAAAATTTATCGCTCATGAGATACTTTCCTTAATAATTCGTTGTGACACAAGAACGGATGTGTGGTCAATGGAATGGCAGGAATTATTTTGAACCTGCAGAATGGATGAAGGGGAGTGGAATATATATTGTTAAGAAATTTCATGGGTTTGTTTGGATAGTGGAAGTTATATGGTGTGGAGAACGCTCAATCAGCAGGCGGCAGTAGAATAAAAACAACGACGTTTATTTACACGAAGACACACAGGACAGCACAAAGACGACAACTATATACAGCACAGAGAAGACAATTATCCTCAGCCGCAAGACGAGCACACAACAAGACTCTACTGCAAACAGTAGCGCACAGCTTAGTTCAGCACTAGCTTGACTCCGTCGCTGCTCTGCTAATCTCTGGAAGAATCGTTCTTTACCGTCGATTCCGACTACTCTCCTCGACTACCCTTCTCTGTCGCTTCCGACAACTCCACTCCATTGATTCTGACTACTCTTTTTTTATCGCTTCCGACTACTCCTGCTCCGTCGATTCCGATTAAGACTACTCTGGCAGCACAGACTGCATCCTTTTATAGGTCTCAGGAGGCGGGGCTAGACGCCTCTCGGCCAATCGGGAACGTTCGAGGCGTATCTCGGTTCCTACTGGACAGATCGGGAAAATTCTCGATGTTTCGGGTATAATCTATTTTGGTGCCAAAGTCGCCAAATGGTCGCCAAGTTTGATGCCAAGCTCTGGGACCTCTGACGCGACACCCGGACTCCATCCAATACAGATGACTGTAAAACAATCTTTCTGATGATGGAACCAACTATGCTGGGAAGCAGAATTGCAGGTTTTTAACAATTATATATATTATTACGAGTTGGGTAAAGGATGCTTGTTTGAAATTTTATATGGATAATGTTTTGATTGCTTCTTTCCTCGTTCTTTCTTTTGTTTTGATTATGTACTGTTCCTGCTATCCCCACAGCCCTTATGTTCGATGAGCTAGCGAAGTTACTATGATCCCGCTCCCACTGCTAGCAAAGTCGTAGGGAGGTTTGTTTTTCTCAGTTTAAAAATTTTGCCCTGTTCCTTCTTCAGATGCCGAAGGCATCGTATGCTCTAAATTTTACTCTCTACACAACAGACCGTCGCAGCCCATTTGAAAAATTTCTTTATTTCAAAATTGTTAAGATGATCAGCGAGAGAGATCTCAAAGGTTAAGAAAATAAATAAAAATTCAGATAAAATAATACTTATCAGTAAAGTTCATAATTTTAATGCAAAGATTGGTAACCGTAACTGTTTTGTAGAAATGCTTATTTAGTCAGCCATCTTTATTGGCGACTTGGCGTCCTTGGCACTAAAGGGGCACACTAAACTACACTTTTACCTAAAATGGTTTTTATTTTGAAATTATTTTTATTATCCTTTCAAATAGAAACTCAGAAAATGAATTGATATTACAAAATAATCCAAAAAATTTTGCCGTGATAAGTAGCGAGTGGGAGAGGTCTCCCCAAAATTTTCTCGCATACACTGTCATAAAGGTGTTGTCCCAGAGAATGCCTTGCATAGCACTGGAGTACAATAATTATGAAATACTAACTTTTGGAGTGAATTTGGCATTTTTACTGAATCGATTGTGTCGTCCTTGACGAGTAATTTGGCGGTTAAACCCTAACATGCAGTCAAAAGTATCCGAAAATTGTGCTCTTCTTTCTATAGAGCTATTGTAGAAGTCTATTATTTTATTTATTTATTACACATGTCCAGAAGATTGGCTATGACGCCATTAGATCTCTAGCTTTCCAATATTTCTGAACCTTGCAGTTTAAAAACACAAGTGCAGAACACGAATCAAGATGAGTAGCATCAAAAATTGGATGCTGTCAGCACAGAGGACATAAGGAGGAGTCACAAAGCCCAAGCCAGTATCGGTACGCGGGCAAACAGTCATGGCTTGTAGTAATGCGGAAAGTCATACCATTTACTCTGCGACCGCCCGAAGGCACACGGATAAATAATATTGAATGATCGGACCACTCAACAGCAAGACTGTCGGGAACTGTGGTTGAGTTTTAAGGGACCTCACCTTACACGGTACAACCCTTCCCTATGGAAGTACGTCCCATCATTGATGGGAGGAGCGAGACCCTCAACTTTTCATCTACTATCCAGGATGGAGAAATCCAACCACCATGCCGGAAACATCTCATCCTCATTCCGAAGTGCCCCGGGGGGTTAATAAGGTGGAAAAGTACCACAGAGGCACTTCTAGGAAAATCTGGGATCAACCGTGTATCCTCAAGCAGTGAGGCCCATGGCTTACCGGCAGAGTCACACAATACTCTCTACTTTATCCTGGATGCATATCTTCTTTTTATCAGGAGTTTGACTGGATGAAATGAGAGGCTTTTCAAAGGTCTCTGGAGGACTCTTGTACCCCCTTTGGCCAAAAAGCAGCCTCTTTCCCAGGAATCCCGCAGCTGGGATCCTTTCGAAGGAAACTGCAAAAATTCTCAGTAAAATGTCAGAGATACAAGGAAGGAGGCAAAGCTGTAGCAGATTTAGTGTTAAATAGGGTGTACCGCTTGGGGGCCTGTTACACTACACCCCTCCTATTATTTTATAAGAATGCCAAATTTTAGTACTCATTGTCTTTCTCTGAAGTGTATAGATTTTATAAATTTGCATCGAAATATCTTCAGAATATAAAATTTATCTAATTGAGAAAATCTATTAAAATTAATCGTATAAGGCTATGAAAAAAAATTAAAATATAAACGACAAAAGAAATAATATTTTAATTTTAAAGAAGTGGGAAACATGATTTTGTTCATTGTTTCCGAAAGTATGTATTCAAAAACTATTCCTCCCATATAAAAATTGAAGCAATTAATATTGTGAGTTCATGTAAAAAGTTGAAAATGTCAAATCGCAGCTAAAATTGTAAAAAAAAAAAAATTAAATGCGATATAATTTATTACAGATATTTTTATCATTATTACTTCAATTATTAAGTTAGTTTTTTCAAACATTTTTGAATAAAATTTTTAAAGTAAGTCCCCAAGTAATAAGACTTTCTGAGAAACAGGCTAAGAAAAATAAGTTCCGAGTTACTTTATAACATTTAATAAATTCACAGAATTTTCAATTAAAAATTTTTTTATTTTCGTCGTTTCATTTTTTCATTTAGTTTAAAGAGGAATTTTGATTTCGAAATGCATCATTATATCTCCCACTTTACGGAACTAATGAATTATTAATGAGAAAAGCAGTATAGAATTTTATTAAATTACAAATTTCGTTTTCTTTTTTTTCTAAGAACTAATTGATTTAAAAATATTTTTTTCTAAAAATGCCATTAATAATAATATTTTATAAGTATTACAATTTCAATAGAAGTATTTAAGTATTCCTAGAAAACTAATTCTAGTTTGTTATTATAAGTCTAGCCATAAGTCTTAAACTAAATAGTTACATTTCCATCTTCTTATAAAAAGATTTAAGGGTAATTGTTCATATATGCAGACTCCGGTTTACTAGAAATTTGATGATTTCGCCAAGATCTCTAAGGTAATGGATTTATTTGATGTTTTTATTTTTTCAAATAGCGTCAAGATAGCCAAGTTAAATTATAAATAAGATGCCAAGATTTTGGCACGACGATTGCATTCCTGAGATTACTTAGCGATTTTCGAATTATAATAAGATCTCCAAAATAATGAAGTAATAATAAATTATTTATTTGGCGATTTTGAAATTGAAAATCGCCAATAAAAAATGGAAAATCGGGACTCATTGACGATGGTTTGCACTTTTTGGTAATTTAACGTAATACTAAATTCCCATTTATCTATCAAGTCTATTAACTAGATTTAAGAACTATAAGTATTATAAATCGATCGTTAGTAAGAGTCAAGTGTTTTTATTCACTATAATCGAAGACAAAGATGCTAGAAAATCGAATATGTATTTAAAATTTTTGACGATTACAATACTTTCATATATGAGAAAGTGAAATTAATAAATCGTCATTTTCTTTTACTGTTTCAACATAGATTTTATAAATGCTTAACATGAATATTAATACTGTTCTCAATCGGCATGTGTATCATTATTTTCATAGAATTAAAAGTCATAAAACTATGCCCATATTTTAACCCTTTGCACTCGAAAAAATAATTCGGTGCATATTTATTCACTTAGGACAAGGACTTCTTTATTCCTCCGAAGAATAAATATATATATATATAATTTTTTTAATTTATATTTTATCAAATTGTTTTCCACATCTTCTTATCTTTTTGAATTCGTTTTTAACAATTAAAATTCAAAAAATAAACAAATAAAACTTTAAAATGATGCACCGTCTTGAATGGTGAGAATCACCATCTAAGTGCAAAAGATATAAACTAGTTAGTTTAAAGTTAATATAGTCTTTTCAGTTTCATTGGATAGTGGAAATAGTCTGGTGTGCATAATCCAAACCCTTCCTAATGAAAATCTGTTCTAAATTTTGCCTTGACGATCTGAAATTGAATCCTGTATCTTTTAGCAATTTTTGAAGTATTGCATCAACATATCTAAAAGTACACAGACGGGTGATAGTGGGCCTATTGAAATAACTGATCGAATATTTGATTCAAATTATTCTGAAATTATAATAATTAAGCCATATTATTATCAACTTATACATCATGCGTCATGCCTTTTTGAGTAAATTTGGCCCACATGTATACTAATAGTATATTAACCTATTAACCGTCAATTATTCAGCATCTATATCTTCGTAAAATGGCTTTTATCATAAAAGCATTTAAGATTTTCTATGTGAGAGTCGTTATTAGGATAATTTTCAGAAAATTATTATTATTTTTTTTACCATTCAGCCGGTTTAAGGATAATAAATGATTGACGACTTTCTCCGTGCGAGCCGTTGCATGAGAGTTTCGTTAGGGCGACTTTCTACGCTCCAGTCGTTTGAAGGGTTAACACCTGGGCAGATGCAATTTTGATCCAAAGTTAAAAATAGATTTACAATAATGGTGCTATGTCCAAATACCTGCCATCCTTGTTTCAAGTTAATCGATATACTGGCATATAAAAAGACTTAATTCTAGTATTGGATATTTATTTTTTGGGAGTAAGGGGGGAGAATTCGAGGAGATCTAAAACGTGTTCAAAAAATATCGTGATCAAAATATTTGTGATTGCAGTGCTTCGTATATTTTCTATTTCCAAAGATGAAAACCCGCCATGCGTTGAGCATGCTCAAGAAGATGTTGAATTCACAAAATTGAGGTGAGATGAAAGATATAGGAGTAGATTTTCATTAATTTATGAATAGAGTGAATCGCATTTAAAGCCGTAATTAATAACTTTAATTTAAACGCAATTAGTAATAGATTAGCTTTGAAAAAAGTGTTCCTCTTACTTAATTTATATCATCCATTTAGAAAGTATAGAAAAGTATCCCTCCAAATTTTACAGTTTCGGAGTCTTGAAACAGGCAATACTACGTATAGATAAAGTTTTTAATAGAGCATGGTTTTGCAAATTTAATACTGATTGATAATCGATAAACAATGTTTGATATAATTAAATCTTTGATGAATGACAACACTAGCCCAGTTTAAAACGAAATATAAGAGAAAACTTGAAAATTTAAATGTAAAGTGAATTGAAGAAGATTTAATCTCTTATAATCAAAAAGCCTCGCTTCAAATTATACCCCAATCTATTATATATCAAAATAGATTTTTTTTTCTCTTGCTACATGGCTTAAAAATAGAAGAGAATAAGTAATAACAGCACGTCTTATTACCCAGATGACTATTACCCCAGCTCTACTGAATAAATTTGGATTTTATAATAACCCTGACTGTCTCTCCTGTAACCGAGAAAATGACATTTAACACATTCTTGTGCACTGTTTGAAGTATTCAACTCAAACAACATATCTTTGGAGAAAGCTTACTGTTAATCACCAAAACAGTTTCGTCTTCTAAAATTTTGATCCTTAAAAACTGTTTTTCATAATATCTTTCTACAGATTTTTCTTCGTTCGGGGAAGTTTTTTTTTTTTAGATTCATTAACTCTAACTCTCTGGTATTAGGAAATGACAGCCTTTGCAGCTAAAAATCCCAATTTATCCCTTTCAGTAATAATAATAATTATAATAATTAAATGCCTGACTTCGCTAAAAAATATCAAATGCGCCAAATAAAAAGCAAAGGCCGTATCCGAAATATGAATGCTTCAAACGGGCGAATCAGAAGCGTATTGCCATCAATTTTGGTAACGAGAGAAAACTTTAATTAGGCACCAGAAATTCCAAGAAGGCTAAGCAAATAATTGCATTTTGCCCATTTATCATTCCTTTGCACCATTGATGGTACATAAGTATGTCTCATTTTCTAACCCTCTACTTCTCAATATGTATAGAATCATACTTCCCGTAAACTATCATTTAATTAAAACAGTAGGCCTACTTCTGCTGATTTTGAGATATAGATTCCAACAAATATTTAATTAACGGGTTGACAATCAGTATCCGTTACAACTCAGCATTACTTTCTATTATTACACTCGGAGCCATCGCAAAATCCTCCCCCTAAATTGATCTCATGTCTTACGCGTCTCCCTACTTCTGGTTTGGCTCTGGAAAATTTCAATAATAAACTACTTTTCAATTAATTAAAATATTTCAGGATGCACCGGACTAAGTTATGCAAATTCCAAACCAGAGTCACATCTCGTTAAATGTGATTATTGAATCTGGTATCTGCATCAAATAAATGCGATTCTTTCTGTTCCTGCGTCCTGGAATTTTGATGGAATTAGTGGATGTTGTACCGCAAGCCAGCTAATGCGGATCGCTGTTTTCTAGTCGTTTTAATGCGGTTGTGGTTTCACTTTTGTTTCGTTTCGTCAGATGGATGTGGTTGTGAAGGGGAAGTAATTGAATTTAAATGGAGGGCAACATCCTTTGTTAATTAGGATATACATTGTGAGGGAAAGTCGATGCTTTTAAAGCGAGGGTTGCAAAGAAACGTGGAGGGCAATAATTCGGAGAAAAATATGCAAGAGATTTCATTACCAGATATATTTTTCCACAAATTGGTGATACATATCAGTTATTGAAAATAAATAAATTTTTACGCAAATCTATTGGTGCATTACCAGCAGATATCGGATTTTTAAAATACTAGCATATTAGCATTTTCTTTAATACTTGATTGTCACTAATGTATAATAATGCATAAATATAATAAATATATGAAAATGATTGTCTTTAATACACATTAATTTTTTGAAATAAATAAATAAATTTTTATGTAAATTATGTAATGCATTAACAGCAGAAATCGGCTATTTAAAATATAAAATTTCTTTAATATTTGATTATAAAGGAACACATGGAAATACTTCTTTAATACACATTAATTTTTTTGAATTAAATAAATATTTTTTAATGCAAATCTATTGGTTCATTAATAGTAGACATTGTATATTTAAAATATTAATATTTTCTTTAATACTTGATTATAAATAAAGATATGAAAATAATTCTTTATTTTTCATACAAATTATTTTTTTAATAAATAAATAAATTTTTATGGAAATCTACTGATGCATTAATAGCAGATAGCACGTGTTTAAAATAAAAATTCTTTAAAGTTTTATTACAAATATTTTATTATAACTAAACATGTGAAAATAATTCTGTCTTTAATACACATAATTTTTTTAAATAAATAAATAAATTTTTATGCAAATCTATTGATGCATTAACAGCAGTAATTGGCAATTAAATATAATATTTCTTTAATACTTGATTATAACTGAACATATGGAAATACCTCTTTAATACACATTAATTTTTTTTAAATAATTAAATAAATTTTTAGGCAAATTTATTCATGCATAATAATGACATTAATTTTTATCGTATTTCATGTCATTTAAGCTATTTTTTTATGTGTATGCAACTTTAATTGCTTTGTGTTCAAAATATATTGATATAGATTTTTAATAAGTCAAATTACCTAATTGTTCATCTATAACATCAGATATATTTCACTGTCTCTATTCAGAAACAGTTGTACACAATATATATGATATTATGGATAGTTGTCTACATGTTTCATTCAATAATGACATAAAAAATACATTTTTATTTTTTTTAACTAAGAAAATAATTTCTTGTTAAAGCAATATATATACCGGGTGCGGCATAAATTCGTGCAAACTTCAAAAAATCATAATAAAAAAAGTAATGCTTGAAAAAATTGCAGTTTGAAGGAATATGTTCAGAGAGCCTTTGGATTTTGTTATTTTCATTAAAAAATGTATTTAAAAAATGACGGATATATGACGCTCACACGTCATACCGAGACTTTTTATGCAAATTAGTATAGCTATAAAACACAAGGCTGGAAATGGATCTGTCATTCAACGTCAGTAGTATGCTATCGCTACCGGATCGAGCATTAGTAGTGAAACTGTTCTATAAGAACGGTGAATCGGCGACTAAAGCATTGCGACAGTTACGGAGGGTGAAAGGAATTAAGACGAAGAAAACACCATGCATGGGATATTGAGTTTACTTCGCCGTTTTGAGGAAACGGGAAGATTAGAGGATCGTCCATGAAGTGGCAGACCATTTGTCCATGAAGTGTCAGACCAAAGGGTCATGAGAAATGTGGCAGTCGAAACTTCAACGGGACGTTCCAGTGCACATGAAGCAGGTAAAATAACAGGGAGTCCGGAAAGGTTGATCCGACGCATTCTGAACGAAATCTTGAAGCTGCATCCGTACAAGATAGAGGTATTTCAACAGTTATTGCCAGCAGATTGCGAGAAAAGACAAGCCTTTGCGACATGATGCTCGCACAAATGGAACGTGACTCACAATGGTTACTGAACATCATATGGACAGATGAAGCCGACTTTTCATTGCATGGTGACGACAATACGCCAAACAGTCGTATCTGGGCAGCATCAAACCCTCGTGCGTACACGACCAAACCACTAAATTCTCCACATGTGAATGTTTGGTGCGGTATCACTGCATCCTTCATTCTAAGCCCTTTTTTGAACAGCGTTCTCCTGTATCCGGTTGCAAAACCTGTTCGTTACTGCAGAACGCTGTCTTAGACTTTTGCGGGACCACGTCATGCCTGCTTTGCAGCAAAGACGTGCGTTATCTTCTGTCACCTTCATGAATGGTGCCCCGCTCCACGTTGCTAGTTCCGTTAAGACGTTCCTCCTAGATACATTCACTGAAGAAAGAGTGATAAGCAGAGGACATAAGAATGAGTGACCCTCACGATCGCCAGATCTTTCTCCAGCGTACTTTTGGTTGTGGGGATACCTGACGTCTCGTGTCTACTGGGGCTCTCCTGCCACTTTGATGGAACTGAAATATGCCATTCAATTGGTCTTTAGTGGCATCGATGCCGACATGTTATGCGCAGCTGTAATAGGCGTGTTTACGCGCCTCACTTGCATAATACCTTGTGGTGGCGGTCATGTTGAGCATCTTTTGCTTTAAAATAAAATGTACTATAATGTTACTGTGCTCTGTTTTGCTGATTTGCATACACCGTCTCGGTATGACCGTGTGAGCGCCATCTGTCGGTCATTTTTAAACACATTTTCTAATGGAAATAACGAAATCCAAAGGCTCTCTGAACATATTCCCGCAAACCACAATTTTTTTCTAGCATTATTTTTTATTGTGATTTTTTGAAGTTTGCACGAATTTATGCCTCACCCGGTGGATATAAATCTCGTGAACTCAGAAAAAAATACATTTGGCTCATGCATTGCATGATTAATCCGCTGAAACGAGCACGCTGCTTAAATCCCGACGTCATCTTGATTAAAGCAGGTTCACCACAATAGTTTTAGCAATAATAAATAATTTTGGTACGAAATGAAGAGTCTAGTGAAAGTAATTATCAATTACAATCAGTCATAGATATTAATTTTAATTATGTGGCATAAAATGTAATTCGCCCTCTTTGTTTTGTGCTTCAGATTTATGATTTTTTAATTAATAAAGCATTTTTTTAAACACATATATCCAAAATAATTAATGATGAAAAGAGAATTTATTTTTGATTTTGGATTGATACATTCTGTAAATAAAAAATTTTCAATGTGGAAGCATTAAACTATTGTGTAAAGTCTTGAAGTCGATCTTAAGTCAGGGAAGATCTTAATTTTATACCTTTTAATATTTTTTTATCATTTTCTCGTATACTTGGTCAAAAAATATATGAACTAGAGATTTTGACGAATATTCATGTTTAGACTTTCCGGAGTTTGCAAAATACATTTTTTATCTCTTTATTCATTTTTTGAAAAATGTCCGTCTGTCTATCTGTCGTAACAAAGATAACTCGAAAACGCTTTGAGCCTGAGGGCTGAAATTCGGTATACAATCTTTACATTAAAATTGTATAATTCTATCAAATTTTGAGTATGATCTATTCAGGGGAAATCTGTCTATTCTACTGTTCGAATATAAATTAAGACGATAATGAAGAATTAGATAGATAAATTTGATACATTTGATAGGTGTCAATATCTATAGTGTAGACATTTAT